>VUQS01006525.1:7203-17515 GCA_015108495.1 Heterochromis multidens
CGGTGGGGGTAGCGCTACTCACACAAGGTGACATTTGCGTGAACGTACGCTCCTTGAGTGCAACTCTCTGCTTGATAGGTGAACCTCCTCTTTAAAATCCTATGTCAACACGTGTATGTACCTATCAATCCATCAGGAAGAGTTAAAAGTCATTAAAATTTGAGCTACATGGGTCGCCTGCCCTTTTCAAGAGCACAGTGTGCTGTCATTTGACAGCCAGCGGTACAGGAATGAGGAACATGCTGCTTTTACTGAGTAAACACCCATTCAAAATCTGCTTTTCCTAAAGGATTCATGTGTGAAATCATTGGAGAGACATGGCCCAAATTGTTCATTAAATGTCCTCAGTGACTGAATGAAACCATGTAACTGCCACACCACCACCACAATCCCCTTTGATGGATTTATATCGAGTATGGGCGTGGACGCGCTGTAATTTAGTATGTGTTAGGAGCTGCTGGCGAGATGTAGCCGTAACACTCACTCAAATCCACTTCCAATATCCCTGTTCCTGAAATCTCAATGATTTTCTGTCTCCGCCTGAACACAAAATCATCACAAAGAACACTGTCAAACAGAAAATATTCTGAAACATGAAATCCTCTCCACACATGCATTGATGTTGTTGTCAGAAAGCACACGGTGCACTGATGCCGCTACGCTGTGAAAGACTTTAGTGAAGCGGGCGAAAGAAAATGCTGTAATAAGCGTCGTGGATGTTGTCAGGTGCTTTAATACAGCAGACTGTTTGTTTCACTAACCTCACCGGGTCAGTCATTCCCTTACGCACATTGCTTGGTGTAGGAGCCATTCATAATTGTTGTCTTTACAATGTAGTCCTTAAAGGTCTGTCCAGTGGAAGGTAGTGTTGTTTTTGTTTTCTTATGAATTTTTTTTCCTTATTGGAAATAAATAAGTGGAGACTGTCAGATGTCAGAAGCAGATCGCCAGACAGGAGTGCAGCAAAGGCCGGGCTTCAAGCAGAGGAACTCAACAGACTTTGAGTGGGAGATCAGCCCTTCTTACACTGCTACAGTACAGTACACATGGATTTGTGAACTTGGATAAATAGATTGATCAGCAGAAGCATTAATGTGATTTTAAACAAGGTTTGTCTGTTAAATGAAAATAGGGATGAGATTACAGTAAAGGATAATTCTGGGTTGTACTTTTGGCTGTCGTTAACTTCACGAAATCAAGTTTTAACAAATATGAACATGCATGTAATTCATTGACTCAACCCACACAGTGTAATTGTAAAATACACTGTTGAACTTTTACTGGCATCACCAAATCTATCAGTTTTAGTTTTAAAAAATGTGATTTTTGACTTTCCTGAAAATCTGCAATGCAAATAATTTTGAGATAAGGTGCTTATTCTCTAGTCACCTGCCATTAATCCACTGCAGAAGAGCTCAACAAGAGGACAGGATTCAAAGAGCACTTGTCAAAGCTAAGCTACAACAGCCACTGCTTGAAATGAAGCCATCGCAGAAGTAGCTTAAAATACAGTACCTCTCAGGGTCACCATGTGCTAGCATGCAACAAACTACCCATGGGTCAAATTCTCTCAAATCAGTTTTTATGGAGAAATCTTGATGTCATCAGTGGTCAGGCATTTTGAAATTAATTCCTTAAGAAAGAAGGTATAAGGCCTTAAAGATGGGTATGTCTGGGTCACTGACTGATTCCATTGACACGCCTCATCTGGGCAAAACAAACCATTTGGACAGGGCAAGCCAGGGCAGTCATTGACCACTCAGAGCTCAGAGTTTGTTGTTTGTTATCCTGTTTTGATAAAGTTCCAGGTCATCACAGTCATGTCTTGTCCTTTTTATTAATTGAAGTAACAGACTCTCCGGTGTTCCTATCTGCAGGGTTGGCTGGTCACTGTTGTGGTGGTCCTCCGTGTAATTAAGCTGACTCTCCAGTGTGCCTCTAACTTCACCATCTTGGATTGCATGTGGTGATGGTAGTCCTTGTTTTGCTCTCCAGCAGTTTGAGCTGGAGAGACAGCAGGTAAAGAACCAGTTCATGTGGTGCTTATTGTGAGCTGATTCAACCTCACAGAGGCTGCAGAGTAGAACAAGGCTGCCCATAATGGAAAAAGCCCACTGCCGTTGCCACTCGCTGGAGCTATATGACATTGAGGGCCCACACAACAACCTGACCCGTGTAACGCTGGGGAAAAATGAGAGAGGTCATGTTGGTGTGAGCTGTTTAGCAGTATTCAAAATAAAAAACACTTGCATGTAAAACGTCAGCATGTCTCCTCCTGTCTACCATGAAACCAGGAGTTCAGTTAGTTGCCTTTATTGTTGTCAGAGTCAGTCGTAGTTTTGAATCACAGTCTCCAAACAGTGCAGGAAAACATTACTTCAAGACAAATTTTACCCAGCATGAGCTGTTGCACCCTGACACTGGCAAAGTTGTATAAATGTCAAGAGAGATGTGCCCCCCTTTTGTTCGCCGCAGAATTTGCCAGCAGCTCATTTCCTCCAGGAACGCATTAACAAAGCAGTTAATTCTATCATTAATTAAAAGGAATCACAATTCAGTGAACACTTCAAATTAATCTATTGAGATTTGCTCTCACACAAAGCTCACATTCTATTTTCTTTGTCTCATCAAAGAAACTGCAGCTCAAGAGACATGTTTTTTTTTTCCTTTCACTTGCGTCAGTCTGGTTCTGTGTAGCTCTGTTAGCAAAGCATGTCACCGACGCTGCCAGGTTTAAGGGTTTGATTCCAAAGGATGCATCCATGCAGTAAATGAACACACTCATGGCGTTAGCAAGGCGCTAACACAGGAGCAGTTTGGCTGAAAAAAAAAAAACAAAAAAAACCAAAAACACACACACACACACAAAAAAAAAATCCCCCATCATTTTAGAGCTGTATTATAAAGGCACCTAAACTTGCCAAACGGAGTGGCCTTTGGATCAGCGAGTTCAGGCGAAAGTAATCTGAAAGGCGGCATCTCCTTTGTCTAGAATAATGCAGCTAAATAATTCTTTAACGCCAGCAAAATGTTTGATCTGGCCATCGGCCACACAGAGCTGTTTATCTCCTCAGTCACTGGGTTATAAATACTCGTGTGCTTGGCGTCTCCACAGTATGGAGCTACTTGGAGGGTGATAAGGTGCTAATTAGCAACTGTTAGCGCAAGTAAGGAAAAGAAAACTACATCCACGGAATGAAGCACATCTCGCTGCTGCAGCTGAATGTTCTGCTCCTGATCCTTTCTCCTCTTTCACCGAGACTTGAGAGATGTCTCTTATTAACACTGCGCACAAGAAACTTGCCTTTTTTTTCCTTCCAGGCAAGCCAGGTCTGACAAATTAAGGCTGTGGAGTCATTAGATTAAGATAAGAACTTATCTTTTACTCTGAGACAGACTTTTATCTATTGTATTTTTCTTCCCTCCCATCTCTTTGGTCAGCCCCCACCACTGCTGCCACCACCACCACCTCTTCCTCCATTCACTGTGAGATTGTTAAAGTAATTGGGATGTTATGTGACCAGAAAGGCCAGATAAGTTTTTAACCCTGTCATGGATTAACCTTTCATGTCTGAGGTAGGTCACGAGAGGTGCAGCCAGAGACATGTTAAGACTCATTTAAAGGATTCTTGATGTATTATTGCGTGGAGACGGCTTGTTTTTTCTGCAGGTACATGTGCCAGGAGGTCTGGAGATGACTTCTGTATGCTGTCAGGGGGTTATTAAAGCATAAAGTGTATTCTTTTGGGGGTCGCTGGGCGAGACTGGTCTTCATCTCAGAGTACATCATTTCCAAACGTTCAACCAGGTTTCATCACATGCTCCCTGAAAGCTATTTTAAATGACCTTTTAAAGTTAATCACAGTCATGCTCTGCTGAACTAGTTTAAAGAGAATCGGCATAAAAAAAAAGAAAGGAGGAAAAAAACACTCATAATGTAATCCACAGCAAGATAATTAGGAAAGTAGCTCTCCGAACATCAAATAAACAATCAGCATCAGATGCTTCATTCTTGTCTAAAATCTGAATATGGATTCAACTGAATCTGATGCTTGTGTATATCTTTCTGCGTTATTAATATCTAAGGGAAGAGTCACAGCCTGGAGCAGCATGATTAGAGCATCTAGATTTATTTTTCTTCAAAGCAGAACACATGAAAACCACCTGAAATAAATGAGTTAGTGCCTTATGGCAGCAGCCAGTGCACTTCTGTGATGCCGGTGTTTAGAATCCTTTGTTTTAAAGGTCATTGCACCACCTCGTTGATATCTAGACATCTCTTTGTAGCGCTAATTGTGTCTACATTCTTGACCACTTTGTCAGACAACTCCGCACTAGAGCTGAGAATTCAGAGGAGTATATGCGGCTTGTTTACTGCGATCAAGATAACAAGGACAAGTCTGTGAAATAACGAAGGCCGGGGCTGATGCAGAAAACACTGTATTTTCCATTTTAATGGTGTTTAAGCGTGGAAGCTGGAGGAGAGATAGCTTGAAAAATGTAACTAAAGGATCGGATTCAGTGGGATCCAAATGGCAAGGGTAGCTGTTGGGCATGATGACGTTCCTTTGATGTGAGCTATAACTAGCTTTAAGCTCAGCTCGGGCGCATCACGGCTGCATCCTGACTGATGTGGGTATTCCACTTAGATGAGATGGCCACTTTGTCGTGTGAGCCAACTGTACCTTTAATTTCAAATTCTCTAATGTCTCTGATGGGATGACATTAAAGGGCCGGGTCATTAGTGTATTGTAATGTTTGCCCGCAACTGTGTGAGCTGGACTGTCATCTTTTGGAATTTTTGTCACATTCATCAATGTTCTGCATAATGGGATGAGAAACTATTTACATATCGGATCAAAATTGCCAGAGGAGAGCATTAATTATTGAAAAAGTGACAGAATCAAAAGAGCTGCTCCCCTCCCCTTCATAGTTTGTGGCCTGCACAGACTGAAAGCCACTCTGTGCCCAGTAAACACAATTATCTCAATTTTAAAGACATTTGAGAGAACACGCTCAAGCACAACGGCCAGAGCATCTTCAGTCAGTGCAGCAGAATGAAGGTTTGCCCTTCATGCCGCACTTCCACCAATAGGCTGTAACAAGCATGTGCGAGAGGGTGCAGCCTCTGGAGAGTCTACTCTCTGCATCTTTGTTTGTGTGTCAGGCTGCTGTATAAAAAGTGCATCATATTGATCAGCATCATCGAGCGTTAAGCTTGTACGCACTTAATTATTGAAAATAAAACAAGTCTGCTAACAAGAAGCACAGCGGATTGGTGTGCACAATCATCCCAGGTAGTGCAGTTTCTTCACCCTGAGTTACATTCTTCATTTGCTTAAACTGCAGAGTGAATCTGGCCTAAACTGTGATTTTGCTGCAGAACTTGTGGTACATCATGTATTATTGAGATACATTATCAGAAACAGTATCAGCTACCTGAATTGTTGTCTTGGCACTGCGAGCTGGAACTTTTGGATTTAGCTGTCATTATTTAATTTTTATGCTTGTTCCCTGTGGGGATCATTAAAATTTCATCTTGATCTTATCTTCTGAATCATAATCTTTAAATCTGTTTGAGTCGTTGTAACCTGCTTTTCCACTGATGCAGTAAACTGTGTCTATTTTTATACTCAATACTAAAATATATAATTTAAAATCATGCTGACTTTTTTTTAGGTGTCACACACACTAGACATCTGTTTAAACAGAGTGATAATGGCACATAATGAAGTTTGTTTTAAAGCGCTGCCCTTGTATATATACAGTAAATTATATGCATAGGCAACTGGAACAGACTTGAAAATGCAGACAGATACATTTTACTGCATTTCCCCCCACCCTATTCACAGTGTCATCCCCTTAAGCTGCCAAGAGAGTGTAGGGGGGTGAATTCATGAGGGTCTTCTGTAATAGGCTGGCACACACACAGGCACAGCCTGTGGAACCTTACAGGCTGCTGAAGCTGGTCTTGGCATCGCTTTTGGCAGCTATGTGGTTATGCGCTCTCTCACACTACACATTCTTTCTGAAAAAAAAAAAAAAGTTTTAACTAGCTGGTCCTACCACTCCTTTATAAATGAGGAAGCCCTTGGCATAAATAGATCTACATGTTCATTTGGTATATTAAGAGAGACACACAGTTAAAGAGTGTTCATTACAATTGTAAATTTCTGCCCTCGGGCCCTTCGCCCGGCGCTAGATTACATGAGGTCTATGCTCACGGACAGCGCCTGGCATCTGATTGAGGGTCCAGTGCAGCTAATTAATTTCATTAGAAAGTGAAGTCATCTTCTAGCAGGAATTAATATTTGGAGCGTCATGTTGCTAATTTATTTCCAGATTTAATTAGCTCAGAGAAGAAATGTTGCTTGGGCAAGAGGACTTTTTAATTATCAGCTTGGATAAATTTGAAAATGTTGATGCCTAAGGGTTGAGTTAATTAAAACCTGCATTATTTTAACTTTAATTAGCTCCCATCTTTGTTTTTCTTCACCATATGGCCATGTCCTGTAGTCAAATTTAGTTAATTAAGCTAATTAAGCTAATCATTTTAATTACTCAAGACAATGTGATTGGATAGAGGATGACTACAAGTTTATAGCCAAGTACTTGTTTTTCATTAAGTTGAAGGGACAGAGTTATTTCTGATTGCAGTTGGCAAGCATAGCAGAGTAGTTTGAGAATGTGACAGCCTCTGAGATATTAAGGCTGAAGTCTAATTGCATTCCTTGATAATAAAAAAAGAAATCTTGTCACCAGCACAACTCTTTTAGAGGAGAAATGGTTTGCTACAACATATTCAAGCTTTCTGCTCGTATGCTGATATCGGCCCCTTGTACTCCATCACATTAAATAATGTCTGCTCTTCCTCACGTTTAAAGAGGCTCGACTCCACAATAGATGCTCCCCACCAGCAGCATGTGGGAGACGAAATAACAGATATCATGATCTGCAGATAGAGTCCGTGTTGCTTCTTTTGACCACAGCAGGCTGGGAAATTGAATTGTAATTGGGTAATAGGGTGTGTGGTTGGTGGTGGGACAGTATGCTGCCCTTCCCATTTGTGACCCTGGAGTGTGGGATGGCCGGGGCGTGGGTCTGTGTGAGCTGCTAGCAGCTGTGCGTCAGTCTGGACACAAGCTGGGCCCATCCAGAAGCCAGGCCTAGCTGACAGATGCAGGGGCTAAACCCAGTAATGAAATAATACTGGGAGACATCATGTCCGTGGTTTCCATCATTGTTAAAAGATTTTTTTTTTGTAGTGAGTACCCCCACTTAGGTAATTTGTTTCCATGTATAATCCTATTGCTCACTATTAAATTAAACCAACTGGTCGTTTCAGTTTGAGGCTTATAAATAAACTGGTTGCTATGTGCACGGGCAGTATGTGGGACGTCTCATCTGATTAGAGGGGAAGCACTTAATAATTTCAACTGCAAAAGGTGACCTTCACTGTCAGGTGACCTCAGTGGTCTGCCACACATATGGCCCAGTAATATTACTAATGTCTGTTCCTAATGTATTTTTTACAATCCTCATGCTGGACCACTATCCACAAATTGTTTTTTATCCAAATGTTGATGTGTGGGGAGATGGCAGAGGGTGCCGCTGCGGGAGCTGTTTACATGGTCGAGAGCAGTGATGTAGTGGACCACTGGATACACTGGTGAAGAGAGATGATAGGCCCCTCTCTGCTTTCATCAGAGTGAGGCTGGTTAGTCATCAGCGTGCGTTCAGGTTTTGGTCAGTGCCGGAGGGGCGGAGCCCCCAGCCTTCTCATAGTCACACTGTAACTTAGAATGCAACACGAGAGCTGAATTAGTCACCATGTCCCCAACAGGCATGCACGTCCTTCACTAATGGTTTTTTAGTCATTACCTGCATACTGTAAACACTCCACCTGATCTGCTTGCACTAAAACACTTCTCTCACTTCTGGCTTTTAGATGAAGAGAAGTAATCAGGCCCTCAATTACTTATTTCTTATATATATATATATATATATATATATATATATTATTGAATGCCGTTATATATATTATGGAATGCCATTACAATTAAAGTCTGAATATACTGATTGGCTGAAAGTCTGAATATATTGAATGAAACTCTGAATATATGGAATGAACCTCAAAAATATAGAATGAAAGTCTGAATATACTGAATGAAAGTCTAAATATATGGAATGAAACGCGAATAAATTTAACGAAAGTCTGAATATATTGAATGAAACTCTGAATATATGGAATGAACCTCAAAAATATAGAATGAAAGTCTGAATATACTGAATGAAAGTCTAAATATATGGAATGAAACGCGAATAAATCTAATGAAAGTCTGAATATATTGAATGAAACTCTGAATATATGGAATGAACCTCAAAAATATAGAATGAAAGTCTGAATATACTGAATGAAAGTCTGAATATATGGAATGAAAGTCTGAATATATGGAATGAAAGTCTGAATATATGGAATGAAAACTGACTCTGTCACCATCTTGTGTTTTAGATTTATAATATTATAGCAATTGATGTCGCTACAAAAAGTAGCTATATGAATAAGTCAGCAGGGAAAGCAGCATCCCTAAGTAATAAAGACATAGCACTATGGAAAATGCATCTACTGTCCCAACTAATACTAGCAACAGGGTTCAGTATTGTACTACTGATGACAAAATTTTGTCACTGTTTCATCATAGAAGACCGAATGTACTGAACCTTTAGCTGACATTTAGCAGTGCTAAAGGCAATGGAAATGTTGGCTGAAGAGAGAAATTATCCCATTTTAAAGACCTATGAAATTTGTGTATCTTATGTAACTAAGTACTTTGGCCAAACCTGGCCATTAAACAGGCCAGGGAGGGTCTAGCTTTAAATAGTTTTAATGCATTACTTCTTTTCACATTTAAAAAAAAAACAGACTGTAATAAATTGGCTTTGTTTCAGCATCCCATTAGGACCTTGGACACACAGAGCACACAGCTTGAGAGAGAATGCGACGACGAACAGAGGAATATGCAGATAATAAATACCTTGAGGGAATTAGGGCAGAGTGGACACACCTGGGGAACACACCTGAACAGAATCACACTGAGGAGACAGGGGAAGCAAAACTGAACATGACACACACACGACAAGAGACCTTCAAAGTAAAACAGGAAGTAAACTCTTACAGGGACACAGACTAAGACACAAGAACTTGACACTGGGACTAAAGGTAACAAACATCAGGACATGACAGACTGAGGAGACACAGAAAACACTGGGCAGGAAAGGAGAGACTAGGATTGGGACCAGGACTGCAAATGAATACTCAGACAAGACAGGGAAACAGACAGCCACAAAGAGACCAGACAGACACAGGGACATGACGGGGGGGACGAAATGTAAACAAACATAGAGATACAGAACACAGAGGCAAGGTCAGGACAGACAGGGAACTAACATAATGAAACAAGGAACCAAAATAACAAAACCATGAGGTTCCTGGAAAACCCAAATTCAAGACTAACACAGAAAGAAATACAGAACCAAAATCAGAAATACTCTTAATAAAAAAAGAAAAGTCCAAAAACTCAGAAACCTGGATCAAAGACCCAGAACCATTAAATTTTCATTCAATATATTTGAGTTTCATTCTATATATTCAGACTTTCATTCAATATATTCAGACTTTCATTCCATATATTCAGACTTTCATTTAATATATTCGAGTTTCATTCAGTATATTCAAGCTTCATTCAATATATATTTCCTATATATATACGTATATATATTAGTGCTGGGCAACGATTAAAAATTTTAATCGCGATTAATCGCATGATTTTTGCGCATTGTTATGCGCAATTTTCAATAATGAATTCAAAAGTAATGTATTCCGTACTTTTATTTTAAAATATTGCTATATGAACAAAAGTGCAATAACATTTGGTTTCCAATTGCTTTAAACAAATAAGGTGTTTAAATAATAAAGTATTTCTTGTAAATCTCAACTTAAAGATTAATGTAACCAAATCAAATAGAAAACCAAAGCCATTTGCCACTGACAGGGCATTAACGTTTTATCTAGTTTGTTATAGAAAAACAAGTTAGCCTCAGAGTCCAGAGCCACGATCATAACATTATAACAGGCAACTTCTGAGCAACAGCAAGTTAACATTTATAAATCAGTTTTCTTTGTTTTGTTACTGAACAGGTACCAGCAGAAACATTTTTCTTTTATCAGGGAGCGGCATAAACAGTCTATGTTCAGTAGCAATTGCCCCTGTTAGAGTGAGGTGAAGTGGTCGAGCGCAAAAAAAAAAGTACA
>VUQS01006537.1:8418-36969 GCA_015108495.1 Heterochromis multidens
AATTTTCCTTTTTAATGAAGCTTATAGTTAGGGCTGGATCAGGTGACCCTGAATCCTCCCTTAGTTATGCTGCAATAGGCCTAGGCTGCTGGGGGTTTCCCATGACACACTGAGCATTTCTTTTTCTCTCACCTCTGTTCACTCACCATGTGTTTTTACACCACTCTGCATTTAATGAGTTATTATTAATCTCTGGCTCTCTTCCACAGCATGTCTTTGTCTTCCTCCCCTCACCCCCAACCGGATGGCTGCCCCTCCTTCAGCCTGGTTCTGCCGGAGGTTTCTTCCTGTTAAAAGGGAGTTTTTCCTTCCCACTGTTGCCAAGTGCTTGCTCATAGGGGGTCGTCTGATTGTTGGGGTTTTCTCTTCTCTCTGTATTATTGTAGGGTCTTTACCTTACAATATAAAGCGCCTCAAGGCAACTGTTGTTGTGATTTGGTGCTATATAAATAAAATTGAATTGAATTGAATTGAATTGAACTGAGTCCCAGAGATTTTGCTTTGAACATCTTATCTCCAACTCTTCCGTCTTCATTAGTTTTGTTTTTATTTTCAGGGGTGCCGGGTATCATTTCAAGCTGCATTCCAGTTGTTTTGTTAGCTGATGTTAGCAGGAGTCACACTGTGAGATGATCATCATACATTTAACGGTCATCTTTTGTCTGGGACAGCAGAAAGTCACACAGTTTAGAAAATGACACAGTAGTGTTTGTCTGTTAAAATCAGTAAAATCAGAGTACAGCTGATAATTGAAAATAATTTATAGCAAAGTTACAAGTTGTGAAAAAGAAACTGTAAGTCTCATTAGTAAGGTCAAAACAAAAACATTAGCTTCTTCTTTTTTTCTTTTTTTTTAAAAAAGGCTTTAATTACCAAGTTGTTGCAGTACTTAACTGTAATGAAACAACAGATGGGCATGAGGATGGTAAGGACGAAATGATTAAGGGTTCAGCATTTGCACTTTACTCCTTCAGTGTAGTGCTTGCTTCATTATTTATCTTTTCAGTAATTTTTCACTAGTAGCTGAAACTCAGCCAGAGCCAAATCCCTGAACGTGATGGATGAGGAAGTGAACATGTTCAGTCACACGACCCACCAATTAAGAACAAAAATGTTTCTGTTTGTGTTAATTACAGTATAAGACGGCTCTCTGTACTGTATGTGAACTCAAATTCATCTGTATCGTGTTAATTAACTTTGAGAAGTTTTTTTTTTCTTTTCATGTTGCACTATTGCTGGAATTTTTAAAATCAATTTATGCTAAATAGTTTTTGTTTGAAAATGTTGAAAACAATACATAGGATTAGTGTCTTTGTTAAGTGGATATTGAGCACTAAAAAGTTAAGAAAAACAACAAAAAATAAAGGTAAATAGATTGGTTCTTATATAGCACTTTTCTACTCGAGCATTCTATACAACATGCCTCATTCACCCATTCAAGCAACCACTTTTTTTCTACACCTAAGTGCTTTCTATCTAACATTTACACACATTCACACTCCGATGACTGCATCAGAGAGCAACGTGAGGTTTAGTATCTTGCCCAGGGATACTTTGGCATGCAGACCTGAGCAGCCGGAGATCAAACCACCAACCTTCCGATTATAGTAGATGACCTGCTGTGCCTCCTGAGCTAAAGCCACCCCAAAAGGCACCACAGAGAATGAAATGTAAAATTCTTGACTGGTGGTTCTTTGTTGATAGAGTTTGATTAGACATGTCAGAAAACTATCAGTAGTCCCAGAGCTGTCAGACCCCCCAGAAACATAGATAAATATTTATTTAAACAGAAACAGTTTTGCACCTAGCAGTTAATCCACTGTGTGCACTGCCTTTCTTAATATAGCCATTGCTGTTGATAGGGTAAAATTTCTGTCACTCCCACATACCTCAAAGCCAGTTGCATACCATTTCAAGGTTCATTCAACTCTGGAACCATAGCAAAATTTCAGATTTATAGCACTCCTGGATTGCAGCAGAAAAATGGACTTCTGCCACAGGAGCCTCCATAGATCCAAATTTACTGCCTGTCCCACATTTTATCCTAGTTTACATTATTAATTTAATATATATTTTTTGGGAATATGCCTGATTTAAGTACAGTATAAATCCAGTTTTAAGGTATTTATGTTTAATTTTGTACATTCTTAAATTAAACCTGGGGCCAGGTAAAATACCAGAAGAGAAAAACTCTGCAAACTGGAAAAAGCAGTAATGGCCTAAAGACCAATTTAACACACACACAAATCTTGTCATTGCTTACGTTCAGTGTTTTTAACTTCTAACCTTGCTACAAAGATGAAAAAATGGCATAAGTGTGGTTATCCCAACAAAAGAAACCATTGTTTCTCAGAGTGGTATGAGGTAATCCTTTAAAACGTAATTGTTTGGCCAAGAAACCTTCCATAAACAGTTAAATCCTTTATCCACACAGCCTTTCTTTTTGCCACTTCTATCTCTTCTTAACAGAAAGCCATTTGCTGTGACAGAGGACCCACCTCTGCAGCAAAAGCAAAATTAAGTCCAAGCTGTAGAGCAAGAGCTGCCATGTTCGCTTGCTTTGCATAATGAGATCTGATCACAATATGGACAGAATGCAGGCGCGCATATAAATCATAGATGTAAGTATAAGGCTGTGATTTGGAGTGTTCATAAGCCACACAGGACATCCAGACATATTGCATGGTAATTCAAGATGAAAATCAAGCCTTCGGGTCATAAAGATTATCTCATGTCAAACACAGCAATATAACCTCATTAATAACAGAAAATCAAACTTTGGAATAAATTTAACAGCCATGTTTCAAGCATTATATAAGACTCAAAGTCTTTTTGAATACACTCTAAACATGCCTCACTCCTATATCTGTTATAAGTTGGCACCAGACTGAAGTTTTTAACCTTTGCTTTTTAAATGTGTGTTCTTATAATTGTGTTTGTGTTGTTACATGTGTAGGCCCTGACACTTGGAGGTGGAAATCTTGTAATTTGCAACTTAACATCCACACAGTTATAAAATAACTTTGATCAAGCTATAGTTTACACCCACACTATCACGTCTGTCCATATGCAGTTTCTGTCCAGCTCACTGGTTTCTTTTTTTGGAGACTACAAAGAAGAACTTGTCCATCTCATATATGGTCATTCCTTTTCCCTTCATGTCAGAGATTAGCACTGATACAAATCTTCTTTTCTTAAACCTCAGTTTATCTCATCCTCTGGTTCCTAGCTTTACACATGACTTTGATATGCATTCAGTGTCTAGATTATGGATCGGTTTTTTATAGTTGTGAAAAGTAACTAATTAAGCACAATTTTGAGGTCATAGACAGTATGAAAGACAATATAAATGACTTACAGTCATATGAAAAACAATGTTATCACAGGACTCTATGCAGTCCTGTGAAAAACTAAGTACACGCTTACTGTTTCCATAGGAATTAAGAGGGTAAGTAGCAGCCAGGTGCTGCTAATCAAATGCATTGATTAACTGATCATCAGCAGGTATGACCACCTCAATAAAACCAGAAGTTTTGGCAGTGTTCTGGTCTGGACCATTCACGTGTGCATTCACTTTTGGAACAATGTCCTTTGGACAGATGAGACTAAAGTGGAGATGTTTGGCCATAATGCACAGCTTATCAACACAAAAACCTCGTGCCAACTGTCAAGCCCAGTGTTGGAGGCTTGATGATTTGGGGCTGTTTTGCAGCCAGAGGATCTGGGCACCTTGAAGTTGTTGAATGAACCATGAACTCTTCTGTATACCAAAGTATTCTAGAGTCAAATGTGAGGCCATCTGTCTGACAGCTAAAGTTTGGCTGAAATTGGGTCATGCAGAAGGACAATGATCCCAAGCAAATGTGCAAGTCTACAACAGGATGGCTGAAAAAGAAAAGAATCAAGATGTTTCAATGGCCCAGTCAAAGTCCAGAGACTGATACAATCATCCAAAAAACGATTACTTCAGGTTTTTCTTGCTAAAGGTGGTTGTACAAGCTATTTAATCATGGGGTGTACTTAGTCTTTCACAGGACTGCATAGAGTCATGTGAAAACTTTCTTTTTCAAGTGACTATAGCTTTGGGTCTGAAAAGTGACTAAACCACCGAAGGGCCTTAAATCTACATTATTTTTAATGGCCACTAGAGGGTGATAGCTGTGGTAGACATCTATGAGAAAACAGCCCTCAGACTAGACTTTGGTAAACACTTTCGGGTCATACTGAATAAAACTTGAAGTTTATTTTGTAAATTAAGATTCTTGCTCGTCACATCTGGTTTCAGAACTGGATGGACTTCAGAAACAAATTAGTGATATCACAGCACCTATGTCCATCTTTTACACTGTCTATATTTAAGGTGCATTGCTTTGCTTTACTTCAACGTTTCTGTGTGATGGATGTTATACTTCTACTTTGCTATATTTCAGAGAGAAATATTGTACTTTGTACTCCAATACATCTGTATGACAGTTATTTGCAGATAAGTTTTTAAAATACAATGCACTGTTGAAGATTAAACAAGTGGATCTTTTTAGCTTGAAGGAAACAGTGTCTGATCGGATTCCCTTATCACATTTCAGATTTAAAGAGGCACTTCCCCTCTAAACAGCTTCAATAGTGCTATTTAAACAACTGTTTGAAGCTCAAATGGATAAAAGTGCTCAAGTATTTCACAAAAACAAAAAAGATCAGAGAAAAGTCAGAAAAATGAAACAAAGCTGTTTAGCAAAATATTCTTATTTCTGCAAAGCCTCAGAGTTATCTTGAACCCCAATGCAGAGCTGTGACCCCTGGGCTGAGAACTACAAACAATTTAGGCACATTGTTACTTCTGTGCCTTTGCGTGGATTATTTTTACATGGTTTAACTGACACTGAAAACTTTATCCCCCCCCTGTGCTTTTTATGATTTGCACCTAATGCAAAAACTTCTGTGTGAATTAAATGCTTACCAGTCTTCATTAAATTTAACAGCTTGCTTTGCTTCACCATCTTCAATCAATCTGACAGCCTGTCACCTGTTCATTCTGCATAATTCAGACTGTGTATTTTTTTTTCATATTTTCCGCTACACATGATGAGTTTACAGGCTTGCTGGATTTACACCTTGATGTTAATGTGGCTTAATTAATAGCATCATGGGGACATTTACTTGTGGATTTTATGGGTTTATGCTCTTTATATACAGGCTTTGATTTTGCAAACACACCCCATCCACTAGCACATTATTTTGAAAAATGTTAAAGGGATCTATGAAATTACATCTGTGCATATGTGTAAATCCAGTTTTCCTTATCAAGTCTATTATGTGTTTCATGCAGTTGTACACATACGGTATATTTACTGTCAAGTGAAAATGCAAGTATGACCACTTCCAGAAATGAATGCATGTAATCTCAGTAAAATTGTGCTCCCAGAAGATAAAATTGCTCTGAAAAATTATAATCAAAGCTTCCTTGATCTCATTCATAGACCTGCTTTAAAAGTGGACCATGGCTCTTTGGGTCAAAGAAGTGTTTTATGTTTTTCATCCTGCTGAGATTGATTTCATACCACATCCTTTGGGGAACAATGTTTAGCTAAGAAGCATTTCAAAAGGCTACAACACTCGGTTGTAGTATGTGTAAAAAGTTTTGATCAGTGGTGATCCACTTTTTAGTTCACATCCACTAGGGACAAAATTTGGCTACAGTAGTAGGTACTGAGATATTCAGCAACCACTGTTAAATGTTTCTGCAATCATGAGGATGTCTAAAAGTAATAAAATATGCACAAACAATTATCTTAATTACAGAGTGGCATGCAAACTGTCTTTCCCATCATAGTACTGTCTTTGTAATTCAAATATGTGTTGAGCACAGATTATGTTTTACATAAATTCTGGGCTGCATGTCTTGCCAAGATGCAATCATTTGAGTGTAACAAACACTGGTCACAAATTGAAGTTGCGGTGGGCTGAAAGCAGCATGGTGCCGTGTCCTTGTTTGAGGTCTGTTTGGGTTTCTAGTCTTAAATATCAGAGCGATGTTTGGACTCTGACCTCCAGCCAGACACAAAAGCTTTCAGTCAAAGTGCCATGACTGCTGCATGCATTATGAATGTAGCCGTAGAGTGTTCCATTAGGAATGACTCAGCAACGACGTCCACTCATTTTCTAAGAATTACTTTGTGCATAAGTGACAAGAGCAAAACAACTGTGTGAAAAGGCTGCTGAAAGCCTCGAGGAGCACTGAAAAAAGTCTGCAGCCCCAAACACAGAACCGAAAGATGAATGCATATTCAGAGAATCATCTCAACGCTGTTTGAATGGTCAGCTCTGTGTGTGCTGTAGTATTACTTTGCGCATAAAGTCGTCACCTTTTGGACAAATTTTAAAGCATTTGTTCTTGCATTCAGCCAACATGGATGGTAAAATCAGGTCAAAGTGCTCATAAAAGCCACTTTGTAAAAAGCATGTGAAAATCGTTAGATTGTTTTTTCAAATCAAAGAGATGTGCACATGCTGCAGGAGTCAGTGAAAAGACTGAATATGATTGAGGTCCAGTTGGATTAGATCAAGTCTGAAGGGTTCTTCAAAGACAAAAAAAAAAGTTTATAGTACAATGGCTTCTCTGATGATGGAAAGAAATGAAAAGCACACATTCCACTTCACAAAGCAGCCACTGACTCAAAAAAGTTGAGCCTTTTATAGTCATCTTTGTCAGTAGTCGCACTGGGATGAAGCAGAGGTCTCCTTGAAATGAATGCACGGGCTAAACGTTTTTGATGAAGAGCTATTGTGAATCCAAACACGGCCTTTGAAATATGTTGTGAAATGGTGAAAAATGTCCATCATGGTTTCCCAAAGTAAAAAGTGACACCTTTTTTTGACAAATACTTCAGAACTCAGTTCAAAGCAGAGAAAATCAACAAATCCACACAACTGAAGGGTGAAGCATGCAAACTGGCTTTGACCTTTTTGCTTCAGTTGCATTTTCCTTCAAGATCCCCACAGAGAACGATTACCTTTCTACCATATCAAAAAAATCGGTCAGTTAAGAAATTTACTTCTAAACTATGACAATTGCACTCTCTTTTCAAATTTTTGAAATCTCACATAGATTAAAGCATAGGTCTTTAAATATTCTTTCTTTTAGCTTTCAGAACAGCAACTACAAATTCACAAAGCCTCGGCTCAGAAAGATGGATCCCAGCTAACGTCCCTCAGTTCGAGCAGAGGCCCAGAGAATGGCGAGTGGGAGCCATATGCTCAGTCCTAATGCAACGAGCACAGTGAATGTACATCAAGTTGACATCGCAATCTGGAGTTGTGCACGACAGTGCGCAGTTTAACAGATAATGGGATGCGAAACTGGTCACATATCACATCTGTGTGCGTGTGCTCTTGCTGACGGTGCCCATACAAAGTGTCACAATCTATTACAGTCTCCACCACACACCAACACACACAGACACACACTCTGATTATTCTCTCAAGCCCATTATTTTCAAAAGAAAAGCTTGCTTGCATATGAACAGATACAGAAGTGGAGTTTCTATCTGTTCAGTGTGTGTGTGTGTGTGTGTGTGTGTGTGTGTGTGTGCACGTGTGTGTGTGTGTGTATATACAGGCTCTTTGAAAACCAGGCTTATGCACAGCATACCCACAACCTCTCAACTCAATAGCCTGAACACACACACAATGAATTTGCAGCTTGAACACAGCAGCATGCTTTATTGCACCCATGGAGACAAATCCTTCCTCAACTTTCTTATTTAACATGCAGGGCATTAATTGTCTGCATGATAAATTACAGCCATCTCAGCTGCGCCCATGTGACATATACACACGGGTAGTTTATAAGCACAGATGTGGCAACATAATCTCTGGATTTGTGTGGAGAATGTCAAGGGAAAGCTCTTTCTTATTTGCCTTAATGAATCATGCTGTAACTTTATTTCACACGAGCAGCAACACATTTGGCATATGTGCTGAGTGAGCGTCAGCACGTACATCATGTTTGATTATGGTGATGTGACTGTTTACACATGTGACGTGAAGCCTGTGACTTGTTTTCAGGATTTACATGAAGGCAAACATTTCAGCAGTTTAATGCTGGCGTGTTTTGGGCATCGGAGGAGAAATAAATCCATAATAACCTTTCAGCATGCTTTAATTCAAGTGGTCTGAGAGGTAACTTGACTCCTACACCTCATGTGGGCTCTGTTTTTAGGCTGTTGTTTTTTTCCTGAACAGATCAAATGAGAAGTATAAGGAGCAAAAAAAGTGTGCACATGAATTAAGCAGTGGTAGAGCAATGAGTTAGCCTTTTACCTGATGAGTGGGGTATGCAATTGTGTGAGACTAATTATTCTGTACCTATGCCTCATCTGATGGCAGGGGCCAAGATGCCGGAGGAGGGGTGACTATTTTCAAATTTCGGCAGTTTTTATGTTCTTTTTTTAGTCTTTCAGATTTAGATTTTAAGTTTCAGGCAAAATGTGTTTCTCTCATGTGGAAACAACCATTAAACAGCCTCATGAAATTGCTGCCAGTGCAAACGTACTTTAAATTGTGCCACCACTGAGAGTCGGCAGACACTGGCTCCAGAAAAATCTATGGCTCGTGTGAAGAAGTCCAAGAACTTTATTCACACATTGTTGTGATATCAATAACAAATTCACTTCTTTTGATATGTGTGGTAAGTAGAAGTTTAAAATTGAACAATCACTGGCTGATCATCTTTTTGCAGTGCTTAAGAGGCATCCACACAGGAAGCATTATGCACTATGCATCATTTTGTGACAGTTGTTAGCAGATATTCCAGGCTTCAGTTGTCTAGGTAACTCTCTAATGTATTTACCAGCTTGTCTTATGTCAATTACCAATATCCTGCACTGGCAGTCCTGCACTGAGGACCCTTCTACTTCACATCACTAAAACTGCGTCCACACTGGAAGCAGTTTGCAGCAACCTGGTGACCAGAGACTATAGAAAGTGAATGAAATTCTGCGACTTCAAGCAACTACACCATAACTGCTGCTGACATGAAGTGAATAAACTTTTCTCAACTTCCAACTGCCAGTGAGAGTGCAGGTTACCTTTGATTAATACGTGACCTGGTAGTAAATGAAGGTTACCTACATAACCGGAGCCTGGATTGTCCGCAAACAACATGTGTCACACATCACTTTACAGATGATAGGTGGTCACTTGCAGACATTCCATGCTCTGGTTGCCGAAGTAGCCTTCTAATGTATTTACTACCAGCTCATATGTCAGTCAGTGGTATTCTTCACTCTCATTGGTAGTCGCTTCAGTTGCTTGCCTGGAGCTTGAGAAAGTATTTTGGTTTTTTGCCCATAGTCGCTTGAGGCTGCGGTATCATTCACTTTCTATGGTCTCTGGTCGCCAGGTCACAGTTAGCTGCATCCTTTGTCCCTATAGCCTTGGTTGAAAAATAGTTCCAAATGTAAAGTTCTGCCAGCAGTGAAGACGTCGATATCGGGTGGATTTTCTTCTTGAAAGTCTCCTGAATGTCCTTGTTGGACTTTCTATCAAATAAAAGTTTGATCAGTGTGTTTTATTTTATGCTTCTATGCTTTTATCAATTAAATAAAAATAAAACAAAAACAGTTTTGACTGAGGACATAAAGTTGATGTTTCAGCCAATGTATGCTTGGATCATATGCCTCAAAGAAAGTGGTGCTCAGGGGTGTGACTAACTTTACTGCCATGCCAGGTCTGATGTTATTCTGATTGGAGGAAGCAGGCTAAGAAGGTCATTTATGGGTGCATTCAATTCCCCTCAGTTCATTTCAGTTACATTTTGCACTAAATTCTTTAAATCATAAAGTCATTATCTTACAGTATTATGAATGCAATCATCATGGAGATTTTGTCTTTGTTATTTAAACATCATCCTTTGTCAGTGGGTTAGAGAATTTATTTTTCATAGTTTTACTGTTCATCAGATTGTTTGAATAAAGCAGCAACCTCTGAAGAAGTGTGCTACATCCATCTTTTATATAGAGTCTATGGTTTAACTCAATATTCAGAAATGATACTGTGTGTGTTTGCTGTTACCTCCAATCAGGTTTCAAGTGTCACTTACCCTGCTTATACCCCCTTCATATACTGTATTTGGAAGGTCCGGATTCCAACCTGGAAAGATGGCACTGACAAAAAAAAAGAAGAAGATATTTTCTAGGCTTTAATTTGGTTTCAATTTAAACCATTGAGTGATATCATCATTGGCATCGTCCATCTTTGTGTGCAGTGCATCGTTTCAGTAGCACACAGGCCAAACAATATGTGATCCCACAATATAAAGTTGGTAATGAATGCTGAAGATGGATGAATGCAAGGTAATTAATGTATGAAGATGAGGTTATCAGGTTGGTTAGCTGAGGAGAACAGATAAACAAGAAGCTATGAAGATGGAGGCTTAGTGTACGTGATCTTCACTCACAAGAACCCTGTCTTCATGAGAAAACGTCACCATTGCTTTTTGTTCAAATGCTTCAAATGACCTGTGTTTACATTTTCCTAACAAGTGACCTTTTGTGTCTTGAGTGACTCACCTCTGCCACAAGCAACAGTGGAAGGATGGGAGGTTTGATAATGTCACAACACTTAGGAAGGAGGTCGTTCTGAATACAAAGTGGCAGAATTTGACTTTGCATTGTGTCTCCTCCAAACAGTCGGCGTGATTTTTTCTATTTTTTTTTTTTTTTTTTTTTAGCCAGAAAGCGTAGTCATTCCCTAACATTAACACTGTTTAATTCCTATACCCTAAACCAGATGGCAGATCTGAAAACACTCATATCATATATACAGTCACAAAAACAGTCACAGCTGTTGCTTATTTTTGATATTTTTTTCTTTTTTTCCCTTTTTTTAGGTTTCCACATAATGTGTTTGCTGTTTGCTGAAGCTTTCAGTCACATCATTCTCTTTGTTCAGATATCATAGAAATATCTCAGTTGTAATCACAGGAAGTTTGGAGCTTTTTTCAGGTAAAAAAAAACTACAAGAGATGCTCTGGGCAAAAGCTGGTAAGTAAATGATGATTTTGATTGTTTTTCTCAGAGTACTGTTTCCAAGCTCACACTTTTATCATGGTCGAGTCCCTGGGCAAAGACATGGCAGACAAAGACTGCTGGACCCAGTGGAGCGATACCCCCAGATGATAAGAGACACAAAACGACCACAAACTATGCACCTGTGATGTTCTGTCTCCAACCTTCCATCCTGGAGCTATGTTGAGGTGTCTTATGTGTGTTTGTAGTAGTTTTGTGGTGATTTTGTGTCATTTCACTCCTTCTTCTGCTTATCCAATTCTGGCTTAAAGGGTGAAAGACAGGTTACACCCTGGAGAGATCACCAGTCTATCACAGGGTGCATCTCTTTCTTATTACTTTCTTATTACTTTACTCTTTTGTCTTCTGTAATTTTTTGCAGTTGCTTGCTGCTCCTTGTGGTCCTTTTACAACTCATTTTACTCACTTTGTGTGTCTTTGCTGTCATTTCGTTGTCATTTTTCATTTCATTTTGATTAATTTCTGTCTCCTGTCAATATATTTGTTTTGAAATATAGTATACTTTCCCAAGGAGTCCCATTTAACAATCCATTTTAATTCTTGATAGCTGGTCCTGAGTCACAACCTAGAATTATCTTTGACTGGCAGCTGAATGATCCTCTGGAACCTGGTAAAAACTATCTCACAAGTACAAAATAAATTGCTGATGATTGTTTTTTACAGCATCAGATTCCTTCAAATGTAAATCTTTTCATTATTCCTTTCCCTTCTCCCAGAAACATACCATGTGTCATTTGTGTGTGAGGAGAGTTTACCGGAGAGACACTGGCCATGTATTTTTTGCACTCGAGGAGGAAGTGAGAAAGTTTTTGTGTGCATGCTGGGTGAGCAGATGTCACTGAAATCAATAAACCAGCAAGTGCCGACTCCTCTTCTGTGTTTTACAGTACATCCATAGTTTCGAATCATTCTTCAGTTCAATGGGGAGTCACTAGCTTATTATAAGCTTACTAATTCACTGAAGACTGAAGCACTGGTGACTCAAAGGCTCGCACAATTCTCATAATAGCATGAATATATCAGAAATATTTGCTTGCCAAAAAGAATAAATAAATAAAGTACAGCCAGGTGCCTAGATGATAAATCAATAGAACTTTACACCCAAGATGTTCACTTTGCAAGTTTTACTGTCAATATAATAATGGAAAAATTCCAACAATAAAGCATGCTGAAACAGTAATTTGTTGATTAAGTCCAGCTATCCTGCCTACTACAATGGAAAACAAACTCAAGTGAAATAGAAATGTTGCGATTCCAGGCACTGAAGACAGAGAGCAATCATTCCTTTTCCTCAGATTTTTTTTTTCTCTATAGAGTTGAACTTTTCTTGCACTGAAACAACCCAGAAAATATGTTATTCCCTGGACAGTTTGTAATGTGCTGAACTGGAGACTGGTTTGAGACACAGCCAAGGTTTCTATTGGTGCTGTTTCTTTCTTTGTCTGTTCAGTCATGAAGACTAATGTTACAATGCTGCACAGTTCCTCCTCTGTCTGTTCACGCTGCTGTATGAAGGAAATGTGCATCACTCCTTTTGTGTGCAAAACACCAAACACGCTCCAGATGCTTACATACAGTAACCAAATGTGGAAAGATTTGTTTAACTGTTTATTGGTTACATTTCTGTTGTGCTACGCTAATATGTAAGAATGTAGAAATGGGATAGATTACTACTTGCAACATTATTTTGCAGGGAGATACTGTATTTTGAAAATTTTGCAGAATGAGCTACAGTGCATTTAAAAAAGTAGCCCCTAATGCACAAAAAGGACAGAGAATAACATAGTGGTATGCTAGGGTCATAATATACCAACAGCAGCCTGTAGTGTTGCACAAATAAAGTAAGAATGGGATGTCGTATTACTTTATGTGTGCATAAAAAAGGGGAAATTTGAAATGGCTAGAAAATAAGCTAAACAATAGACTAAACAGAAATAAATATAAGAATAACAAATGAAAAAAAAACACAAATCACTGCATTTGCATATCTATTGATGTCCTATAAATATAGCACATATTCATGTATCATAGATAGTACAAGAACAAGTTATTTAAAGCCAGAAAAGCTTTTTGGCAGAACACCCTGAAGGCAAACTCCCTTCCCATTGTTGTGTCTTCACTTATAAGCTAATGCAGGACATGACACCACAGACTACTGCTCTAATAATAATAACCAAATGGGAACAGTGGTGAAGGATGTACACTAGTTCTTTACTTAAGTAGGAGTGCAGGACATGAAGCACCAAAAATATTATTATTATTATTATTATTATTATCATTATTATTATTATTTGTAGTAGGAGGAGGAGTAGTATTAACTGTAAGACACTTTTCATTGCTGTACCTGCAGTTTAATGCATTGTTGGGTAGTTTAGTCTGTACCAGCATGTCATATTTTATGACGCAATCACTTATGTTTATATATGTACATACTTTAGTACATGTGCCATAAACTTGCACTTTAGTACAGAACTTAAGTAAATATCACAATAAATAATAATAATATTTTCTGACTTTCCTCTTTATACAGTCTTTAGTGTCTATCAAAAAGGAAATAAAGGACTAAGAAATTTTTTTTCTGCTAATATTGCGGTCTTTCTGCCCAAATTTAATTCAGTATAAAACAGAATATTATGGAGCAGTAGTATGGTGATGAGGAGTTTAATTAATGGAGGATATGGCACCGTTTATTCATTACTTTATCATTGATATATGAGTTTAAGTGTGTATAAATATAAATACACGTACGTGTGTTTCTGTGTGAGTAAGTGAGTGAGCGGGGCAGCCATAAGACCCATCTCTCTCTCTTTCTCTCCCACTCTCTCTGCCCCTCTCTCTCTCGCGCGCGCGCGCTTCCCTTTCCCTCCCGTGTTAGTCAAGGACAGTTTCGCTTGGCACGGAGGCATTAAACCGCTCCACATCCACTCTGTCGGTCTGTCTTCGTTCTGTTGCCTATACTGCCTACTACGGGATATTTGTGATTGGTTCATCCCCTCCTCTCCTCCCTCCCTCCACTGTGATTGTATGTAAATCCGGTCGGGACTGAGCCAGTAGGTGAGGTTGGGGCTGGTGGCTCCTACCTCAGTGGCGCACACGAGACCCGAAAGCGGCCGAGGTGAGATCGCTGCGCCGTCGGAGCTGTCCACTCTGCTGTGGTGCTGAACTCTAAACCCTCCTCTCGCCTTATCCTTCCTCCGTCGGCTCTACTGTACTTGGTGTTATTTTGGGAAAGGATTAACAACCTGCCCTTTGGCTGCTTAGAGGTGCAAACTTCTACGGAGGACATCTCTCTGCCCACATCGGAAATTACACCACACCGGCCGTGGATTTGACCCGACCTCGAGATTATCATTAATTGGCTCTTACTTTGTTGAGAAGTGTTTCTTCAATCCGTTCACCGCAACTGTTGTTTGGATTACCCTCCTGGATGGTTTACGTCTGGACTCACAGGTAAGAAAATGTATGTTTGTGTGTTTTATTTGCTGTTGTGGACTAATTGCTAAAGCCCATCCGATCTGAGCGCCTTCCCAAAGAAGTCCTCATCTCTGTGTGATTCGCTATCAGACACCCAGCTTAACCCCCATCATCGGTGAGGCACCACAACTCTTTTCTAATAATCCACCGGGTCAGTCTCCCCGACTCAGAAAATATCTCTCAATCTACTGCCTTAAGCTTTTACCATTTTCAATTTACTTTGAGCCAGGTCCCGGAGGCTCAAATCAGCTGATATTCGGATATCTGAAGTTGAGATTATAGTTGCTGTTATGCTGTCAGGGTGCGCGCACTGAGGCACAAACACTCCCCATTGTAACACAATCAATGTTTCTGAAACGATTGGAGGCACGCCGCGTTGCCCAGAGCTTTTAATTTATCCGCGTAGTACTTAGCGTGTTATTTTTTTTTTCCCTTGGCACGCTAATCCTTGAGTGACACCGTTAGCAGCGGAGGGATTATACTTTTGTTTTTCATCCTCTGCTTTGCGCCTGACTCATTTGGCAGTACTATATCACAGGCTCTTGTGCCGGGGATGGCCGTTAACTGTGTTGTCTTGCGATTTGCGAAAGAAAATTTTGGGGTCATTGTTTTAATCTCTGCTGTGGTGCAGCAGATGGAGTTAAAAGTAGCCTACCAGAAAACCAGATTAAGTTCTGCAATCGATACGACTTAGATTCACATCTTAAACCCACTACACGAGGTTTCTGTTGTAGGATACAGTAGCATCGTCATTATTTTTGGAAAACTAGGACTCATGTACATCAACATACAACAGAATTGGCATGTTTCAAATGAATATAATAATATATTCTGTGGATAAAAGCCCATTCTCATTATTGCACTTCTTCAAATTCATATTTCAGATGATATAATTGTGAAGCTTACTATTGTAATTTGATTATTTTTTTAAACAAATTTATGCATCATTAT
Organism: Heterochromis multidens; assembly: GCA_015108495.1. Taxonomy (NCBI): domain Eukaryota; kingdom Metazoa; phylum Chordata; class Actinopteri; order Cichliformes; family Cichlidae; genus Heterochromis; species Heterochromis multidens. The sequence continues at coordinate 23,928 of VUQS01006537.1, forward strand.
TTGACACTCACAGGGTCTTTATCTGCCCTTTAACAAGACTTACATACTTTTATTTATGCAGGAACAGCTTCAGTGTCACTTTTATGCCTTTAAATGGTCCAAATACCTCTACCAGCACAGATTACAGGAAAACTAGGCTAACTTTTCAACTTTTACCTTAAATATTCTCTTCTTTTGTGATTTGTGGACAAGACCGAATCCTAATTCACCTGGTGACAACTTTATTCAGTTACAGTAACTGCTATAAGTACATAAAAGGGACAGGACAGAGGATATCTTCATAAATACCTTAAATTCTTGGTGTGTTGTCCTGCCGGCACAATGTTGATATTCTTTGTAATTAATAAGTTGCACAGATGCTGCCAGTCCCAGCACATTCCTTGACTAATTGCAACAGCAAGTAAAAATCTTGTGTAGAAAGTACGAATGCTACAGAAACCGTGCAGTTTGAACGTTCAGCCATCTGTAGGCCTCTACAATCCAGCTTCAAACGCTCTATTCCTGCAATGCATTCACTTTATCTGTCAAAGCTCTTTGAAACCGCAAGATAGAATCTATTTCCAATGGTGCATTAGATGGATCTGTGAATCTGGTTTTCAAGGCTGCACTTGCTAATTGATTCTCCACTTGAATACAAGCCAGGGACAGAGTAATGTATCATTTATGCAAGTTATATATTATATATACTGTGCAGAATGAAGTGAGGATATTTGATAAACGTGCTGGTCTTAATAAATAAGACTCAGTTGTAGAGGGAAGCAGAAAGTGAGATAAGACAATGCTCATTTGCAGAATGACTCTGTAGACTTTGTTCACTGAATGATGCTGATAGTCTCAGTGCACATTAATGTTCAAGACGACAAAGCTAAACAGCCGTATTCACAATACTCCTAGTGGGAAAACATTTTTCTCCACTACACTAAGACCAGAAAAGTCTTTCCACTTCTTTTTTGGACTCCAATTAAGTCATTTAACAAAAGATATACTGTGGGTGCCAGCTGAGCAGGTATAGTGTTAATGGAGCTGTTCTGCTTTTCATTAAAATTACTTTCTTCTGAGCACAGTGAGGAGGCAAAGACTTTTGAGTCAATAATGCTTTTCACTAGAAGGAAGAATAAAATACTAGGAAACTGATCAAGGCATTTCAGCTTTGAGAGGGAAAGCACACAATGTGAAGATGTGAGCACCCAATGATGGTGGCTAGTTGCAGGGGGCAGATTTGGGATGATATGACAATAAAGCTGTATGTTGGGAAGGAAAATTGCGCTGCCACTGAAAATGGCACCATTTTAGGGTTTTCACCGTGATCTCAGGTGTCCGGGCGTCGCAGCAGGCTAAAAAATCTTTACCAATTACCCTCTGAGAGGTCTTTATGGGCTATTTTAGAGAGGTAACTGGTCTTAGAAAGCATATTTTTTCAGAGAGAAGTACTCTTGTGGCTTTCTGTACACATGTCAGATACAACTGCACACTCTGCCGCCAAGTCAGTTCCAGTGGGGTTTCCCATTAAACCAATAATGGTCTGCTCTGGCCTCTTGTGAATACTGTACAAGACACTCATCAAATGTGAGTGATAAAACTGTAACACTACCAGTTTCCTGTGTCGAGGTTTCTAACATGTGATCTCAGCATGTGTCGCCAGACAACATACCTGCTGTGCCAGTATAGTTGCTTTAATGGGTTTAGACAGTGAAAGATGTGTTCAAGTCCCTTGCAGATGGAGATGTACACAACCTTTGAACTCGCAGAATTTATCACCATGCCTGATAAACACTTTTTCAAAGCTTCTTTTGATATTTAAAAGGTCTGTTCACCCAAAAGACATCAAAAGAAATGTTCTTGGTATCCAGCCATGCAGATTGTTTTAAAAAGGTTGGGAGATACATGCCTCTTAAATTTCTGCCTCTGTCCAAATACAATGAACATAAATAAATATTAATCCGTGTCAGTACTACTGCGAACACAGTCTATAACATTTATAGGGACTGTTTCTAGTTTCTGGCAAAAACTGGTTCATCCAAAGGGCAGGACATTATTCCTACAAATACATGTTTCTGTTGATTTAAGGGGGAGACATTACTCTTTTCCAACTGGAGCCAAAAGCTGCTGTAAATGCTCCCTTTCAGTTTCTTCTACCCTTGGTGTCAGTGAGAGGGGATATCCCTATATGGTCATCTCAGACACACAGCTCTTTCTGTAAGCACGGGAGCCCCACCCACCTGCTCTTCAGCCCTTGTGTTTTCGAGGGGCAGCCAATAAAAATAAAAAATTGGCTAGTTTGACACATAAAGTGAACTGAGTGCTGTACCAAGGCCCGGTAAAGATAAATAAGGAATATCTTGAACTGTGACTCTTGCAACACTACCCAAATAGAGTTGAAGCATAAAAATAAGGAGCTGAAAATGAGCATAACAGATCCCCTTTAAACATTTCGGTTCCATAAGCTTCACAAAATAAATCTAATTCACCTTCGGCAAATAGAAATAAATCAGTGGAGCTAAAGTAAATGAGAAAATATCTTTTGCAGTCAGGTGAACCAGATAAAGATAGTTCAGTGCTCAGGAAATACTCTCATATTTTTTTGTTTTTACAACCATTTGATGAAATGTTTTGAACGTGGAACCAAACCTAATTAATTTAGTCTACCATAAAGACTGGAGGCGGGGGAAAGAGCGAGCCAGATGTTTTTTAAAGCTTAAAAATTTACCTACTAACATAAATCAGCAGGTTGTAACTAATTTGTTCATCTGATCCTAAGTTTTAGATCTGATATAAGAAGCAACATTTTTCATGCCACCCATCAATGAATCTTCACTCTTATAATGGCAGCCACATCGCGACAACAAGACTAGGAAGTCACTGGACACAGCTGCTGTTGGCCAAAAAATGTGTCTAGCACATACTGTACAATATCAGCACCAAAAAGTCATTTAGTTTTTCAATATTTGCAGAGTTATTTTAGTATAGCCGGACAGTTAGTGAGGTTTAGAGATACTAGCAGATGCATTTTTGAACTTTGAAAAGAGCTAGCAGCTTCCTCCTGCCTCCCCAGCTCAGTGTTTACAGTGCAGACATAATAGTGGCATCAGTCTTCAAATTTCACTCTTGGCAAGAAAATAAGCACAATTCCCAAAATATCTCTCTATTCCTTCAGTTTGAATTCTGTTATTTGTTGAAAGATGCCACCTGCACTGACTGAATTTACCAGCAGTAGACTGTTCCTAAGTGATGCCTGGTTTCACAGTCATAATGACACTGTGTATATTCTCACCAGAGAGTTACCCTTTACAGCCACAGTGACTCCACTGGAGCAGTTTGGGGAGTAAAAGCACTTTTAAATTGGTCCCAGTCCAGTTTGGAGGGTGTTTACTTCTTGAATTCACCCTAAATAGTTTTTCCCTTGTTAGACTGGGTTTGACCAGCAGTATGGGTGTTGTCTGCCTACCTTTTTGCAGCAATCATCATATGGCTATTTTCCATACAAGGGGCAGCAGTTCAAATAAAAAGAATAAACTGACTAAATACGGTGAAAAAAAAAATCCAGATTAAATCTACATTTCAAGTGTTTTCAGTGAATGTTTTGATATGAAAATTGTTTGTTTTCATGTTTCATGACTTAATAGCCTGACCCACCTCAACAATGACACTTGTAACACTGCTTCCCCTCCTTTTTCATCTCCTTTCTTCCCTCTCTGAGCTAAGCTTTAACCGCTGCCAACTCCCATCTGCATCTCTGTGTCTGTCTTTGTTGTTCCCCTCTTTAATACGTGGAATCTTTATTGTGCAGCAGACCCACACAGACTGACGTATGTTATTCTGCTAACATGTTTAGGAGACGCTACCTCCTCCTGACATTCTTTTCTCCTGGCAAGCAGCAGTTTGTTTGATGATGTGAAAAATATCTTTTTTCCCTCTATTGTGCACGTTGCCTCTCTTTTTTATAGGACTTCACCATTGCATGAAAAGATGCAAACAAACAGAAAACCTATTATTATCGCATGTAGCTTTTACAGATGAAAACGGCTATAATGTAATTTAGATTACTATTTGTGTTTAGCTTGCTGTAATGATGTGAGAGGATCCCTGCTCTGTGTGCAGTGAAATCAAGCTGGTAACATTTCCACTGGATCATTTTTCTTTTTCCTTGCTTCAAGGATCAATATAAGCTAACAGTATGAGGCCGTGTCTCCTGACTTTTCAAACAGCTCTAGATTTCTGAAGCATGACCTCCTACATTCCATGTCTTGATTGAACTCCAAGTGGATTGTTAAATTGTTATTGTCATAACCTATTTCATGCAGTATGGCAGAACAAGGATTTCGTGACTACTTTTAAGGCCAAGGCTGTGTGAAATATTGAGAAGGCTCTTTGCAGATGGTCAGACCATAACAGAAGTAGAACAAACCTTAAAGGCAATGGCCAGCAGGCTGTAGGTTTCGGCTCTAATCCCGTTGGGCACAGTGATGGCAAGTGTGGTTTGAGGCATTGTAAAACACTATATGTTTCAGTGGGTCTGTTAGGGAGCTGGTGGCTTTGGTCAAAGCCAGAGACATAACAGTCTGTCTCTGAAATAATAATGCTGTTGTTTGCTGGTTGTTGGAAGCGTCTGATGCTCTGGGAGTCAGGGTGGTCTGGCCATGCGTTGCATTTTAATGATATCACAAGTCACAGTTCGCTGTTCGCTGCTTCTGTGGCCAAGTGCGACGACATTGTTCAGGGCACAGTACAGTAGATCAGATCAGTCTGATTATGTAATGATTATTAACAATGGGAGAGCCATGTGCCTCTGCCAGGCATTTTTCCTGCGGTCTTGTAGTGACAGCCTATACTTCCTGACATTTGAAATGGTCTATAAATTAAATAGCTATAAAAGAAAAGTCAAGGTCTTTGCTGCCTCTGCCTCATATGGAAAGACTCCCACGATCATAAATGATTGTAATGTGGACCATATAAAGTTGAAATCTCTGTCAAACCTTTCTCACACAGAACTTATAGGTGGACACTGGAGTTGCTGTGTTGGGAGTGTTTTTGTGGTCTTTGCTCAAGCTCTTAATTGTTAATAAATGTGGTTTTTGGATTAATTGGAAGGTACAACTGAAGCTGACAGTACACACTACACTATTTATAATTCTCAGATGTTGTGCCAAACTCAACAGAAAGCCTGTGTGTGACAAAACATATATTAGAATCCCCTTCACTTTTGCTTTGGGTGATTTTTTTCACTGTTGTGATGAATAATGCACATGCACTCTGTGGATGAATTAGTTCAAATTTTCATACAGTATAAACTGGCAGCCTGGGACTGGTCACAGTGTGCTATCTGGCATTTCTTAGAGGACTGACTGTGTGGATCAAAGACACACGATATGCTCTGAGAAATTCTCGAGCCACTTTACCAGAAACCAAGAATAGAGTCCTCCGATTCCCCTTCAAGCATCATTAAGTCCTGTTTTTACATAAAACTACTTTTGTGGGGTTTTATTATTTGTTTTTAATTGCTATAGATTCTTAATTCATACATCTTAAGCGAGTGAAACTTAAAAAACTTCAAGTGCATTTCTTATTACTTGTACTTTATGTTTGAGTGTTAATTTTTTAAATTTAATGGCAGAAATTTTACTTTAAAAAGTTTATTTTTTTTAGTTTTTTCACCACAAAGTATAAAGCAGATGGGGCTTTGGATAATATCAAACATCTTCTTCATCAGCAGATAAAATTTGCCTAGTTCAGATGTAGTATATATGAATATAAGAAATTTCACTATTATGAGAAATATAAATGAGGATTAGTTTGATGCTTAGGGAAATACATTTATTTACTTTTTGCCAAAAGTTGAGAAGATACCGCTCTCCGGTCTGTATGATAAATGCATAACTAGTATCTGGTTAGATCAGGTTAGATAGCTATAATCTGCCTCTGAAGGCAGCCAACACTGTAAATGCAAACAATGCCGTTACCTAAAATTAAATCTTTTTGCCTTTATTCCTGATTTATTTAATAATTATAGACTGTATATAAAGGATGGAGGTAGCCACTGACGTCCACCGGTTTGTGGAGTCATGTTTTCAAGATTCATTTTGAGCATTTTAGCCATCACCATCTTGGTTTTTTTGGAGTGAAAAAATTTTTCGTATTTGCAGTTATAAAAATAGAAATTACCCCCTATGGAGTCAAGAAAGGGGTAAATAGCTATCATAAACAAAACTTTTTTTTTTTTTGGTAAGAGTCTGTTTATTTCCGCTGTAAAATTGGACATTATAGGATTGAAATGTGTGGGGATTGACTTGAGCCAGCCTCAAGTGGCCATTAAAAGAACTGCAGTTTTTGGCAGTCCCTCAGTGACTTCATTTTTTAGCTTGGCACTTGTTGGAGCGAGCAAAGACTCATGGGATTGTTAATATTTAAGTTCAAGCAATTACATTAGTACTCCAGCAATCACTCATGTTTTTATATTAAGTATATTTTCCTTTTGTATGTCAGTTGTACTAGAGTATTGCACACGCACACCAAAGTTGTCTGAAAACACCTTCTTATATTAACTTAATTTTTCTGAAGAGATAAATGTATCTTTTTAAGTAGAGCCATCTTGTTTTTTTTTTCAGTGAAAATGCAAGTACAAATAAGAAAAATGAAATTTCTTTCCTGTAAGCTAATACCTCATTATTTTAGAAAATAATCAGTGACTTTGGTTCATTCATGTCCAGTGTTTTTATACTTGGTATGAGTGACAGGAAAATTGATGTATTTTCCATGCAAAATTTGTATTTTATTTCCTTTAAAAATATTTGTGTCTTTATCTGGACAGCAAAATTGTGTTTCAGAAAAAAAACGGAGTGCCTGCAGGATCACTCCGTCAGTCTCAGTGATCACTGGAAGCCTACAGCCCACACAAAACATTTACAGTCCTGCAGAGAACAAAGCAGGCTGCCAAGTAAGAAACACATCAGAGGCTCATTAGCGTTCCAGTGATTGACCAGCTGAACTCTACTTACCCTCACAACTTCCTTAATGTTTTAACTGCTGTAAATGTTCTCCTATGAACCAATATCACATATTCACTGTGATTCCAACAGGAGTCTTTTCATACACCAAATTCACAGTAAGACTCATAATCAGAGTCCAATGAGATGCCAGTGTTCTCAAGGAGGGAATCTACCTGCCGTGTTTCTCTTGAAGTACCTACTTTCTGAGTGTGAGGATCATTGAAATTCCACATTTGATTTCAAAAGTTTCTCTGCCCAGATTTGGACTGCCTGCCAGGATTTATAGCAGATTAACTTTGAAAGTGATTTAGCTCTCAGGCTCTGCAGTCGCTACCAGGGCAGAAAAATAACTTTTTCTCATCCTCTATTTCCATACTCTCTGGCTCATATGTTCCCACATTCACTAAATACTCAAACATGCAAAATATGAATTGCTTGTGTATCAGTAACAGTGGGATGATAAGTATAAGTTAAATGTTAATTAGAGGGTGTGAAAATACATTGTGGTCATACACAGGGCTGCAGAGAAATCAAATCACCTAATTGCTTACACACAACACAATGTAAGCATAGCCTGCAAGCATCTGTGACGTTCCTCCATCCGTGGTAAACGTGTGGTGCTTGGAGGATTTAGTGAGAAGACACAATACGCCAGCATAAGTTCAAAGCATAGTGTTATCACAGTTTATGTGTTTGGATAATATCTGAATGAAACGGATAACAGCCTCATAAAATGGATGGCGGGTGATGAATTATGTCATCACAACATGCAGCCAACAAATTTACACAAGGATCCGTCTCCTTCTTTATCTGTCATCCGGTGGCACAGGAACACACTCCTGTTATCCGCTTGGCATTTGGAGCCATTGCCCTGTCTAATGAGTCGGGGATATCGGACCAGTGGCTTCCTACAGGGTTGAGATGGAAGGCTGTAGACGGGAAGTTGCTTCTTTGAAGCTGCTTTGAACTTAGTTTGGCAGAGAACTCAGAGGCTTGTAAATGTAGTGACTGAGATTTGATTGATGGAGGGGTTTTGAATGATGATACAAGTCTCTTTGAAGTGTTTTTGTGCTGTACTTTAATGCATTTAATCTTGCATTTATTCATTTTTGTTAACCCAAGGGCACTGTTACAAATTGAAATATTATCATCATATACTAGGGCTGATATACCTAATGTGTTAGTAAATAATTCATGTGTATACAAGGAGCAACAAGGAGTAGCTATTTTCACACATGTGCTTTGCTAAACATTACCTGACAGAAGCACATGTAAAAATGTAAATAGTCAGATTTAAATGGCCTTTAATCTGCCAGCTCCCTTACACAACGTCTGTACGATTTTTGTTTTTTTTTGATTGTGCCTATGTAAGAATGCAAAAAGTGTAAAATAAATTCACAGTAAGTGAAGTGGCGGCTGTCATGGCCTCCTGCATGCTTCATACAGGCAAAACCATCACCTAAACCAAAGTGTTTCCAGTGGTGAGAACATGTGAAGTGCATTCTCTCGTGCTGCTTGCAACATGTGACAAAAGGCAACTTTAGATGATGTCCTGATTTGATTCTCACAATATTGCTGTGTGAAAACAGAAACCATGTTTAACTTTGTCAGTCTCTTGTTTGGCCCTGAGCATGGAGTGTAGCATGGGTTTGTTGCTGCTGGAGACAATGCTGATTAGTGCAGGAATTTCCAGATCATATAACAGAAAAGTTGTGGAGAGGAAATTCAAATGAAATTGCTAAAATTCTCTGCAACAATTATAAGTAGCATCTTTTTTCCAGATTGTTAGTCAGTTAATTTGGGGGAAAAGCTGCTGATTAGCAAAAGCTAGTAGAGCATAGCAAAGAGCTTTTGATCATGTGACCAAGTCTTCATCAGGTGCCATGACAGATGTTCAATTTCCACTTTTTTAGGGAATTCTTTTCCACATTGGCTCAAGAGATTAGATTTAAAATCACTTGTTGACCTTGAAAACAGCACTTGACAGAACAATCTCAGCTGCACTCAGTAGCTATTCCGGAGATTTCAACTGTCAGTTTTAATTGCTGGTTGTGAGTTTAATTTCTATTTGGCACCATCATGACTGTTGTAGTGGTGGCTGAGTGCTTTTTCATCCCAGTGTCCCATTCACAAGTCATGCTATCTGGAATTAATAGCAGCAAAGTGGTCAAAACGTAAACATTGTTTGCCAATTTGATAATTAGTCTATCAAATATATGAAGTCAGAGGCTGGTAGTAGACTTCTTAAAGCTAGGTTAGCTGAGCATGAAATCAGCAGCATGCTTCATAACACAAAGTCACACCTGAGAGCTGCCCTGAGCGAGCACAGTTTTTATCTACTACTCACCAACAGCCCAGCGAGAGCAAATGGGAGTTAAGTTCACCTTAGTGGTGGGTAATGAGGTATGAACATGTCACTCAGTCAGTCACACTCATATGTTATACCCTGCGGGGTTTTTTTTTGCTATGTGTATTTTTTTGAAATGGTTGAACATATTCACCTGGAAGTTATATCAAAAATTATTTTAACATTTTTGCTGTGTTTGAGAAAACTAAAAAAATGGGGAAAGAGTTTAAAAACACTTTTTTCGTTTGTTTTTATTAGTAAAAATAGACAGTCACTACAATAAGAGAAAACAAGAGGAATGAGTGCAGAATATAAAATAGATTCAACAATATAATATCTAGCAAAAAAAAAAAACCTTTAGCAAGATTTAATAAAGTTCCATTGTCCAATAAGCTCTTCCTGCTCCTCTATCTTGCAGAATTGCAGCAGCCTCCTCCTTTGATAACAAATCCATAAAGTCTCTATGCCAGTTATGCATACTGAAACAATGTGTTTGCAGTTCATTAAAATAATCCTTTTAGTTGATAAAAATCCAAGTGATATATCCATGTTTACACCACGGACATTTTCTAGTACCTAGTATACATGTCTCTGGACAAGGTTTAATATCTCTATTGAGAAAACGCGACAGTTTTTCAGTAATATCCAGCCAAAGGTGCTTAACACAAGGACAGTACCACAGCAAATGCCTTAACATGTAATCACCTTTAGAACCATTGCAACATAATGTTGATGATGTATGATCGATTTTCTACAGTGTACTGGATATGTTCTGAGCCTGGTGTATTAAAAAAAATTATGCTACACCACATTCAATGGCTCACATGCTGCAACTTGCCTTAAATTATTGATTCATTTTCCATATTATCCATCCATTTTCTTAACCGCTTATCTAGTTCAGGTTTGGAGCCTTTCCCACCTGTCATAGGGCAAGATACAGGATACACCCTGGTCAGGTTGCCAGGCCTGTGAAGGTGCACAGAGAGATTTACATTCATGCCAGTTAAGAATCACTAATTAACCTAATATGCATGTCCCTGGACTATGTAGCCGGAATAGGCTACCGAGAGAAAACCCATGCAGGAACTGGGAGAAAATGCCACCTCTGTACAGCAATATCTGAACCCAGGACCTTCTTGCCATGAGGTAACAATGCTACCCACATTTAAACTGCAATCAACAGATTGCATCAAGCACACTTTCTAGGTTGTTTGTACGATGCTGCAGAGTAGCACACAGAAGACTATGGTTGTATTAGACTGCTTCCAGGTGGGAGGGTGTATAAAAATGCAGTAGAGGTCACTGGATGTCTTCAGCATCAGAACATTTTTGGACAATTAAAATGGAAGACTTCTTTTATCATAGTTAGAAAGTGGCTGCAAATCAAGAGAGAAGCCTGTGTTAATGATATTCTATCCATGACACTTAACGCCAAAATCAAGAAAAAGATTTGTATAGTATATTGTATATGCATATTTAAAGAACAAGTATTTATTTTCTGTTTCAGATTGAAATGCTGCAGTTGTTTGAAATGCGCCCGGATGTCCTGTAAAAATAAAACATTCATACAAAAAAAAACAAAAAAAAAGAAACCACAGAGAGACTGAAGCATACAACAGATCCAAATGTGTGAAGATAAAAGCTTTTTGGTAAAGTTCCTCTAGGTGTTGTTAATTATTTGGTGAATAAGCTGAACCATCTCACTTCAAGGAGTTCCACTACTCCATCCTGCACTTCTTCACCATCAGGGTATTTTGACCTCCTGTCAACACATGGTGCATAATCATGAACACAGTTTCTGTTTGTCATACCTTATACTCAAACTGCAGATCAGTGAGTGATGTGATTAAATTTTTGAGCGCATAACTGCATATATTTGCATCTTAATATGGAAAATTGTATTTTCTTCAAATTTGTTAAATTCTTCACTGCCTACAGAGCTGATATTAACACCTACAAATTATAAGATGACAATAACACTAACATGAAACATACTCATATTAGTGCATTAATTAGCTTAATGAATTAGTCCATTAGCATAACTGGTCATATTTAATATATCATGGTGATTACAGCTAAATTGCCTCTTATTTAGACATGATCCAGAATATCTGAGAGATGATTAAGGCTGTGCCAGGTTTGGGCCTCAGCCTTTTTTAGATTTGGCTCAACTAGTAGGACTCAATTTATCTCCAGAAAGAAATCCCCCCCTTTCTGAAAATTGCTCCTTAGATGAAATGAAAGAAATAAAGCAGAGACATGCTTTTTTTTTAAAGAGCCCTTTTCAACTCTTTTCTCACATTGTGGCTAGTATTTCTTCTCATTATCACACTGTGAATAGCAAAAACCAGGATACTGTTAATGAAGTCCATTGGCATTTTAGCCATTTGAACAGTAGGCTGCTGTCAGAGAGGTGGTTTAAAGGTGAGCTGGGTTAGTTAATCTGTCATGAAAACGCTCTTTCTTCCTGAATTTAAAGGCAAAGAAAGTCCAAAGGACCTTATTATAACTCCTCAGGTGCCACTGACACAATTTTTTCACTCTTTAAGTCTCAGTCAGTCAAAGAAATGTTAGCGACATCAGCATAACCAAAGGTCACGCATGACCGGCTCTGTGTAGAAACATGAGCTAAATATATTGAATGCAAAATTGTCTTCCAAATATGGAGATCACAGGGAAATTAGAGGCTGCACACAAAGCAGAATCCATGTTAGCTGTCAGCAGATACAGCTGCCAGCACAGCTGGGAATCTGCAGAGGAAGTGCTCTCATAGCAAAAAGATGCTGTACATCCTCTCACCAACACATCTGTCACCATGTCATTTGAGATGAATGGCCGGTGATTACACAATGATGGTTTTGTCAGGAGGTGGCATCTAACCACCTAATTTTGGATAGATGACAAGACGGTTCGTGTTGCCACATCCTTCTGAGACAAGGCAGCATGGATGAGATGTCATGTCGGAATTTAAAATCAATAAAATATATTTTAAAAATCTTTTTCAGACCAGCATTGAAATTTTGCTATCATTTTTATATAGATATTTATATGTAGTCTGGAGTTCAAGAGCATGAGAGAACACACTAGAATAATAATTTGCCTCAACTGTGCTCAGTGGTTTTTGAGCATCTCAAGACTGTTGTGGCAAATTGCGCAGAGAAAAAGAACAAAACTGACTGAACAGAATGTCATGGTCCTGGGTCTGTGACCCAGTGTTTTGAGTTTGGACTTTGAAGTTGCATTTATTATCGTGATCTTTCAGTTTTGTATTAACTTCATGGTTATGTTTAGAGTATTCAGTCCTTAGTTTCTGGCTGCTTAGTTTAGTTCATTGAATATTGACATGCTGGTAGGGTTCCTTTGGTGTTTGTTCTATTCTTTGTTATTCTGTTGTTATTCTGTTAGTTGTTTATATTCTAGTTTTCCTTTGGGTTTGTAGTATTGAGTTTCCTTTGTGATCCCTGCCTGTCCTCCTAGTCATGTCCTCATGTCCTGTCTGTCATAGTCTCGTCACTGTGTGTCCTCTGTGGTAGTCAGTCTTGTCTCCATGTTTATTTACTTTTCTGTCTTTGTGTCAGTCTGTCATGTCTTCATGTCTGTTTATTCTCCTGTCTCTGTTAAGTTCTCATGTCTTAGTCTGGGTCTCAGCGTGAGTGTTATGTTTCCTGTTTTACTTTGACAGTCCCTCGTCTCTTGTGCATTATGTTCAGTT
>VUQS01006550.1:5410-16967 GCA_015108495.1 Heterochromis multidens
ATTTAAAAAAAAAGGGGGGGGAAAAAAAAAAAAAATATAAAAAAAAAAAAAAAAAAAAAAAAGAAAAAAAAAAAAAAAAAAAAAAAAAAAAAAAAAGGGAAAATAAAAGCTTCATATGTGCAGGTGGAAACAGCTTGGTTGAGGTTTTGGTCTGTGGTTCCTGTCCTGGATTTAGGGAGGTATTGTTCACTTTCAACCCTGAGGCGTTTTTTCTGGTGTGTGTGGTGTTAAGGTCAGACACATACCGGTCTATAATCAGCAGGCGCATCTGACAGCTGACTCCCACTGCAGAGACACACCAAAGAGTTTGAAAGTCATGACGGAGAATCCTCCATACTAACACAACACATGGTTACTCGTATGGGTCCTGTTCTCTGAACGCATCATCAACTGGGTGATCCAGGATTGGCTGATCCTGCTTATGAGGTTCTTCAAAGCCACAAGAGAATTAGATTATCCAAACTGAAATCAATCATCTGGAATAACCACACACTCTTGTGGTCGCTGACTAAGGAAAACGTGACAAATGGGAGGGCGTAAGGTTTCACCCTAACTCAGTGGGTCTCCCAAATGTAGAGCGCAGATAACCAGGTGGAAAATATAAACTGAAACTATGGTGAATATATAAATAAAAATTTTAAAGGAAAATAAATGAGTGCAAGTCTGTAGAAGCAAGACAGAATACATGATTGTGAATGAGAGGGAAGCAAGTGGAAAGGTGAAGCTGCAAGGAGTAGATGTAGTGAAGGTAAACTACAGAGAAGGTTCATGGATGAAGTGAAGGAGGACAGAAGAGAAGGCAAGGGGAAAGGATCAGATGGAGGCAGATGAGCCAGTCCTAACGGGAGCAGCTGAAAGAATAAGGAAGAGAAACAAGAGTTTTGTGATGCTGTTGCACTCATGATATGTAGATCTGTTTTTTTTTTTTGTTTTTTTTTTGGTTAGTGATTAATAAAAAAAAGTGTCGGCTAAGTGACGTGAACTTTTTTGGTTTCCGAAGTTGGGCATGCCAGAAAAGGTTTAGGGACCATTCCACTAACAAGAAGTTATGACAGGCCTGAAATTACAAAAGTATCAAAAAAAGAAAAAGCAGAAAAATGCACAAGCAATAAAATTATTTTTCATGTGCTTTTCTACTAGGGCATGCCAATCATCATTAAGAGGAAAAAGAAGCATAACTATATTGGAACAGCTCTACGGTGACAGCCTACAACTAGCACAAAAGTAAGAAAAAAGTAGGAGAATAAAATGATAAAAGCAGGAAAATGACAAATGTATGTGCCAAGTGCCGAGCTCTGATCTTAATATTCAGAACAAATTACAGAACAACAAGAATGTGAGAACAAAAAAGCAAAAAAGGATGAGGGCAGAATCAGAAGAAATGATAACAGATGCATGCACTTAAAATGTAAATCAGCTGATTTTAGAGGTTGTTAGAGGGAGGCTCTTCCTCGGAGCTACAGGCAGGATGCAGCGGTGGGGACTTTATTTCAGGTAAAGCTCACTTGACATTCCCGCTATTTGTGTCACATCACAGGCGTCATTTCTTTATGTCATTCATAATTATTTAAGGTGCAGCATCAAGAAATGTATCACACTGGGCTGAATTATTCCCTCCCAACTGAAACAGCACCTCTGTAAAACTAATGAGTATAGAAAAGATAATGATGATCACTCGATATTCTTTCTATTTAATCCTCTTCTTATTATAAATGCACTAATAATGCTGGACTTATACTGGCCGACACTGCATTTAATCTTGTTTACACTGAACAAACCTGCTCCTGAACAGGTTTGTGAACATGTTGTTGGGACAACCAAACAAACATTTGCTTTGAAGAACCGAAAAATTCCAGGATCGCATCAAATCATCAACAATTCAAACCGACAAAAAAAAAAAAACTAGTCCATGGACAGAGACCAGGCCCAGGGTTTACAAATAAAACTAATTTTTTTTGGTAAAAACTTTGAGGAGCTGACTCATTACAACTGAAATACACTGACCCCCCCAGACAACAGGATCAAAAGGGACAAAAACATAGATACACTCCAAAAAATTATTGAAATAATAAAATAAATGTAAGAAAAGTGCATGTATATACACGAGAATGAGTGAGACTCACAGGGATGAGGTTGTGCTATTACTGTTTTTATCATCTGGATGAACGTCGTCATCGTTCTGAAAAACAAGATGGTTCACACAGTTAAACGGGAAATCAGCATAATTCACTAGATTATCTATCTTGTTTCATACAAAATGATTCTAATGCAAACACACACACACACACACACACACACACACACACACACACACACCCTCAGCAGGTTAGTTTTTTCTTTCAGTGTAACTGAATACTTAACCCAGGTAAACGTTACTGGGGGAGGTTTTGGTCTCTAGAGCTGTTTTCACATAAGAACTCTGACCAATGTTAAGAGAGTCAGCTTGTCTGAAGTTGCCTTTTCATGACACAACAGGAAATAGTCCAGGTGTGCTCTCACTACTGGAAACACTCAAGGTAGTTGCCTTATTCGGTCACTGTGAATTCACTGCACAATCACCTGCTCTACTCCAACACCAGCTCACCTGAATATCACACTAATCTTGCACTAGCGGGCTGCAGGTTATCGACACTTTAATGCACGATCTATCGACATCAGCCGCAGCAGATCACATGCAGCCCCCGCAGGTAGAAAAGTACAGTGCTGTGCTGCATGTGCAAAACTGGCACATTACTGTTTTCACATTGTTCCAACGATCTGCAGGTGTGATGTGCCTGTAAACCAGCAAGGGACGTGAAGAAGACAACTATAAGGGAGTAAACACTGATGTCTATGATGCAGGATTTAAAATACTTTCTAAAAATAAAGGATGAAGGAATACACAGTGTGTTTTAGTGAACCACACACACTTGGATGGATGCATCGGGGACAACTCGGGGTGCAGTATCTTGGGGGATTAATCCCTGGTGGATCAACCACCTGAGCCTGAGTTGCACTTATAAAAATTCTAATTTCAGCTCTACCAAATATGATGGCACAGAAATGAAGCACACTGTGGTCAGTTCAGGGAATGTGTTACACTTGGCAACCTTTGAAAACTGGCTTTATAACAACTATGCCCTCATCATTTAAGGAACCTCCAGGGCGGAAGGAGTTTATGTAAACCAACACTTTTATGTGTATTTCAAAATGACTTTTTACAACTTCTACTAAAAACTTCCCCCTTTTTTGTGCACATCTTCAGTTACATAACTGGAACTGATAAAGGTGCCCTCTCACTAACTTTAGTGCTGCAGAGAACAGGAAGGATGACTGAATTTGGTTAATTAAATCAGCAACTACCTCATCTGTGCCACTCTTACCTCTTCTCCCAGCTGAACGATGCCAGTGGATCGTCGTTCCCTCCTCACTTTCCGCCTGTCCCTTGCTCCCAGACGTCTATCCCCCTCGGGCTCCACCTGTGGGTCTGTGTCTGAAACACATGGAGGTCAAAAGAAAACACACGTGAGGTGTCTGAGGCTTTAGGCTCAGGCATAGTAGTGATGCAGAAAAGGTAGACCAGTTTCCAAATAAAACTTTGTGTAACGCACCGACGCCGCTTTATCTTTGCTGCCTGCCTTTATCTCAGATCACTGCATGTCGAGGCTTGTGACAAACGAGTTTAGCCAAAACAAACTGCTGATTTTGGCTTTGAACTGAATGTTCATGCAAGTTAACTAAAAACTGATTTCACGTCACGGTATCAGACATATATCAGATGGTGAACTGCACCAAAAAAAACAAAAAACCACAAAACAAGGGTGGAGCATGGTAAGTGAGTGATAAAAATATGAAAGGGGTTCGATGATCTCCACCACAGCCCACTGAGTTTGACTATGCGGTAGCCACCCTATCTACCCACAGAAAGCAGCTCATGAGCAGCAGTAGCATTTACAGCCTGTAAGAAACCATAATTTCCTTTAAAATGCAGTCCTTAAGAGCACTCCACCCAAAAGCTTGTGACAGTCTTACTGTAAACAGAGGCGACTTAAGGTTTCCAGCCACATGAGCAGTAAAAAGAGCGTGGTGGGTGTTGCATTACTCAGGTAGTCAGTTTCTGAGTATTTTACTTTGTCATTTTAAATATCTTAAGAAGTCTATAAAGTTCCTGTTTTCCTTTTTCCCTTTCTAGTGAGTGAGTCCATGATTAAAAAGAAATAACATTTTCTGTCAATTAACATAAATTATTTATTTATTTATTTATTTATTTTTTAATTACAGGACAAAGTCTGAGTATTGAGATGATCTTTTTGTAATTTTTGGGGGGTTTCTTTGTTTTCCTCCTAGTAGATGCACCTATGGTATGAATTTGAAAATGCCAAATCGCTTCGTTCAAGTTATCGTGTTCACAAGATTTTCAGAAAACTTGACCTCTGACCTTCACCTTGAGGTCGAGGTCACTGAGATTCAAACTTGTCTGAGATTTTAATAGATGCACCTGTGGCATCAATTTGAAAAGCCTAGGTGACTGAGTTATCGCATTCACAGACTTGGGTGTCCACGCTGCCCGCCCGGGTGATGACAATACCCCATCGGCCTTTTTGGCTGAGGGGTAAAAACTGTTGTTGAAACTGCATTTATTTATTTATTTATTTTTTTTGACATTTCAGTAATTAAATGTGTCACTAAACATCTTTACACTAAAAGAAAAACACAGTTTGCAGGTGTTTTTAGGCAGTAGCTTTACTAGTAATGCCCAGTTAAGCTTAAACTGGGTCATATGTGGTCTGTAGTAAGTTTGACACCCCTAGGAGAACACTGGTGGTTTCACTTCTGACCTGATGCACAGCTTTCTATGACTCTTCTAATGTTCATCTCATCACCTGTAATTATCTTTGACTATAGACTGTATAATAAATATGGACACAGACACCTTGATATCATGATTGTGTAGTCTCAAGCTCAGCATTTTTAATCCGGGTGCAATCATGGAAGGATGAATCTGACTGAAAAACTAAGGAAGACTACATGTTCATCTGTTAGCAACTTGTCAGTTACAAAGTAGACCTATATTAAAGCCTGCTTTATCCTCCTTTTTGACTCTAATGGGACCTTAATTTACAAAATAAACATTGCCAAAAAGATCAAAAACATGGACGTTGATGCAAGAGTCCGCACAGGCCTTTAGGAGGGAGTTAGTCTCCACAAAGTCCAGTCAGAAGGAGAAAAGACACATATGAAGGCACACAGAACAGACATCCTACTCCAGAATCAGAGCTATCAGTTCAACCTGCATAGCACGCATACCTGAATGTTTAAACAAACCAGAAGAGGCACGCCGCCAGGAAAACACCAGTTAGAAAAAGACTAATTCTGAAAAGCCAATAAGTTTCTCACATCAGAAATCAAATTAAATCTATGACCGACCAGTTAACAGTAAATGATGGTCTTAGAGTTTCGGTATGAAGAATGCCTATAAAATTTTTTTCCTGATTCTATGTTTAGGTTTTAAAAGTGTGACTCTCACACATCAGATGTAATGACTTTATCTGCTGAAAAAGAGGAAGTGAAAGCACTGCCAGAAATATCCAGACAGGGCGAGCAGACACATGTCATACTCACTAAGAAACTTGTGACTGACCCCATAAAGTCATCGGGAAAAGGTTTACTGAAGTCAAGAGAAGTAGGTTCATTTTCCCCCCAAACACTTTCATACAAGATGGCTTCTTTTTGCAAACAGAAGAGGTGCCCCCTGTCGGTGATTCGAAAAAACAAGATTAAGACACTTCCGTATTGGCTATCCTTTTAAGACTGAAGCAATGTCCAGCTTCTATATACACCCCAAGTCCCTGAAATCACAGTTGGTTCAGTTTTACATAGAAGTTGATGCTTGCACTCTGAGAAGCACGAGAAGATAATCTGAGAGCTGAAAATGCTGTCAACATATATGTATTTGTGGCATTTCTTAAGTGCAATTCCTTTTTCACTTTGGCTAGCGCAATATATACAGAACAGTAACTTTTATAGTAAGAGTGATCAAATTCTTCTGACTTTAAAGAATTTTTTAGCCAGTTTTTGATTTCACAGCTCATTGTGTCACTTTGTAATATCACTCACCTCTTTCTGCAGGCGTGATGGTGACGATGGGGCTGACAGGCTGGATGTTTCGAGGTGAAGAATCGCCAGATTTAGCCACACACTTTTCTGCTTCTTTGAGGTCTGTCAGAGTCACGCCCTGCCAGCATGGAGCAAAAACAAAACCACCCAGAGGCCATAAAAACAACGCAGTACACTACTAGTGTCTCAGCACTTGTGCACCAGTGTGCTGCTGTTAAACTCGCCCTAAAATCCTGAAATAATGAGGTTAACTACATCATCACCCAGTAAATTAGTCACTCTACCCCAAACTGTGTTCAGGCAGGTTAGCTGTCTTTTCACCATCATAACACAGTAATCTGTTTGCTCAAATCAACAGCATGTGCTTGCTTTTTGTGGGCAAAGTAAAAAAAATTGAATAATGAATACTAAAGCTGGATGAGCATCATCGTGAAGACACACGAGTATTACCTGCGTGGAGCGACGAGACTGGCGCAACAGCTTAGAGCGAGCTTTCCTCTGAGACTCGGACTCTTCGTCTCTAGCTGGAGCCTGGAACCTAAACACACAAACATCCACAAATGATTTATTTCCCTTATTAGACAGACATTTGCATTTATCTGAAGACATTAGATTTTTAAAAACCATTTTAACTGTTCGTAAAGGTTTTTTTTTTTTCTCCTCTTACTTGCGCCTGTCAGCGTTGGGAGTGCTGGGACTCTCGGCTGCAGTGTCCCTCGTCTGAGGAGTGGGTTGTACTCTGGCAGTGCGGTTCGCCTTGTCCTGCTCCTCCTTCTCCTTCTCCTTCGCCTTGTCCTGCTCCTGCTCCTCCTTCTCCTTCTCCTGCTCCTCCTTCTCCTCCTCCTCCTTCTTCTCCTCCTCCTCCTTCTTCTCCTCCTCCTCTTTATCTGTTGGTGTCTGGATCACATAGGAGAGAATTCATCCGTAGGCCTTTTTTCTTGTCACCACTTTAGATTCTGATTTATGGCCTCAGTGAGAAAAGTAATTAATGTCAGCATGCTGTTAAAATGTTTTTTTCAGTTGGCCTTCTTAATCTTCATCGAGGGGGTGTTTTAAACCTCAAACCAAACCTAAGCAGACACACATATAATAACATGCAACTGGGAATGTTACCATCTTGTGTTTATTAAGACAGACGCAATGACAGTTCAGTACAAGTGAAGCATAATAATGTCGGAAGTCAGTCTGCACCACATACTGTGTAACATAAGATGGACGTTACTTCCAGGTCTGAAAAAATGAAGCCAATGCTTAAGTGCCTTAAACCTGCCTTCTTTATAATGACCAACAAGGGGCGACTCCTCTGGCTGAAAGGTAGTCCAACTGTATCAAAGTCTATGGGAAAATGACCCTTCGCCTCACTTTAGTAAACACTTTTTCATGAGGTTATGGTCTCATTCACTAGTTTCAAGTCTTAATAAACAACATGATCTTCATTTTCGGGGTGTGTTTTATTATGGCATCAAAAAGGACATTAAATTACACATGCAGGCCTGCACTGTGATTGACAAGTTGCTCCCACATCAGCGTGCAGTGTCACCCACCTCTCGCCCATCACGTCCAGTTTCAATAAACAAGATAGCAAAAATCAAAACCCTCAGCTCGAGGTTTCACAAAGAGACATCACTAAGTAATGGGTGAAACTCCTCTTTTATATGCAGTCTGTGAGCAGTGAGACATCAAATACCGTCTTGGCACCACAGACTGCATTTTAAAGATGGGTGTATCCACAGCAACGTCATCCATTGATTTGTGGATTCCACATTTTGAAGCTGCAATGTTAGCATTTTGCCTGGGGCCATGTTAGATTTTTGGACTGTATGGATGCACTGCACAAGCACACACACTTGATCATTAGTTCTCAGGTCAGATTAATAAAATACTACAATTTCATTCACCAAACCTAAGTCACAGACTTCTTAGACAGTGTACTGTGCAACACGCCGTAGTATTTATCTAATAATTCCATTAGCTCCAAAAGGCACCAACAGCACACAACTGAGATGTCCAGTTCAGTGACTCCAATTAGCGAAGGTGGAGACAGATATATCAGGACTCCTGTCAATCAAGACCCAAAGATTAAAAATTACCCATTTATCCAGAGGGGAAAACTTTTGAAGCCAGGGTCAAGTGGACATTAGAGGAACTGCAGTTTTTTAGCACTTCAGCCTCAGCGTTGTTTTTGTAGCCTTGCAGGTTGCTGCTTGCTCAGCGCAGACTTCAGTTTTGAATAACTATGGTGCAACTTAAGTGACTCAATAAATTAGTTTTCAGCTCACTTAAAAGCATTGCAGTAGCATAAATCTTTTCTGCGATACTGGGAATGTTTTATCATATCTGATCACACGTGCCGCACAGGATTACATAACGTAACAAAACTTGCTGAAAATGAAAGATGCTGTTTGATAAACTCAAATTTTTTACCTTATCAGCAGGACTGACAGCAGATGTTGTCACACTCTCTGTATCTGGACTGGAGATGGTTGAACTTTCTGGGAAAAGGAGAACCAGCATCATTTATTACAATCAGCACACTGATGCAGATTTACAGAGCATGTAGTACTCATGATCAGAATGGTTTACCGGGGCTGCTCTCTTTCTCCTCACTCAGGTCCAGGCCTCCTGAAATGCCCCTCTCCTTAGACTGGTCCTGTAAGGTCATCTTTTCTCTGCTGCTCATCCTGCACACTGAGCTCCTGGAGACAAAATATGGGAGACAGAAGTCACATGGAACCTTTCATCTTTCATTTTACTGTAGTAGATGTAATAATCTGCATAAATCTGTTACTTTGGTTAAGAAATGAAGGAAATCTGTGTGAGGCTTAATCCAATGATACTAAAGTAACATTTTTTTTTTTAAATGTATTTAATTCAGGATAAGTAACAGATTGATATTAACCTCCGCCGCTTGTTTTGTGCATTCATAGAGTTGGACCCTGGTTGCCTGTCCAATATAGACCTCTCATTAAGCCACTATGAAAGAGAAAAACAGAGGCACAATCAAGAAAACCAAGCTTCTAGATTACACAGAGTGCACAATATCAGGTAAAGACAAACTTACATTGGCTTGTTTTTGAGATAATTCCTCCAGGAGCTCTGCAACACTTTCATCAGCAACATCAAATGGTGTCTGACCCTAAAAGCAAAGCAAGCAAACTGTTAAACAGGCTGAATACATAAGTGTGACGCAACAAGACAAGTTTTCATTTCCCGGGCCTCACCCCGTTACTGCGAGCCTCCATATTGCACAGCTGTTCAGCCAGGATGCGACAGGCCTCCCCCTGACCCCAGTGAGCTGCGGCATGGAGAGGCGTCCAGCCGTCAAAGTCCACAGCTGACACATCCAGCCCACACTGACACAGTATCCTGGAACAGCAAAAGAAAATGTGAAATAGACCAAGAGCCTAGTCCAGACAAACATCTGCCCTCAATGAAAATATGAGTTTCAGGCTTATTGGCAAAGAGCTACAACAAAATATGTCAGAAATGTTTACTTGAGGGCCTCGAGGTAGCCTTTGGCTGCAGCCACATGCAGCGGGGTGGCTCCAGTCTTTGGGTGTCGTACATCAGCAGGTAGGCCTTCAGTCAGCCAGGTGCGGGCATCTGCCATGATTTGTTCCTCCTCCCTCCGCTTAGCTGCCTCCACGTCCACACCTGGACAGAAACATAATGTCAAATGTGTCGCTTGATTTATATCTAAAGGTTGCCTTAAGGTTTGGACTGCTATCTCCACTTAGCTCAGGTATAAACATTTTTGCTTTCTGACCACAGTGGAGTGGTCATGTCATACCAACTTGTTAGCTTTAAATAGAATTCCTAAAGGCTAAATCCTCAAGTTTCCAGCCTGTAACTTGGAAATAAAGTCCCACTATCATCAAGGATGGAAATTACCTGCATGCATCACACATGGACAAAAAAGCCAGCCACAGAGAAAATAACATATTGTTTCATGATTTAGTGGCTAGTTTTTCATATTTTAGCCAGCTCCACTAACAGAACCATTTATGGCCCGTAGATGGGGCAAGTCAAGTTAAATACAGTTACAGCTGTTGAGTTTGCAATGAGAGAACTAAGTTTATTTTCAGGTCTAGACAAACAAAGTTTCAAGACTGCACCAATAAAAAACACAAACCATAACCGTTTTAAATTTCGCCATCATCCCCTTTAAAAGTTGTCACTTTGTGCAGTGACACACAGCTCCCAGCACTCCTGCTACACGTGGAGCTCTCCCTGGAAGTCTAGTGCACTGGATCTCCTCCACTGTGCCAAACGATAACATTTTAACTTTAGCTTCACTTTGCAGATTAATTTGGCAATTAGAGAAGATGAAGCGTGACGAAAATCACACTCGCATCACAGTTCAGATCTTTTGTTGCAAATGTTCTTCCTCAGTCATCTCAGGTAGTTTCAGTAGAACTTATGACTGATAGTGTGATCGTGATGGATGAATTAATAGTGTACAATGGCATGAGTGTCAAATTGATGAGCATGCTCCTGGTTGCACTCCTGACCTGATGCACTGCCTTTGGGCTTAGTTATTTTAGCTGAAGACTCCTGTTTGGTCGCTGGATTGTAGCAGGAGAGACAACTTCTGTGACCAGCGACATTCCTTGACATGAAGGTTAGGTCATCTCTAGCCTGTTGATGGAGATTCTCTCAGTCTTCAACATGGTGCTGCAGCTGTAAACTGTCAAAAGCGCATGCAGGACATGCCCCGCAAAATCCTGACTCACAAAAGTTACTATTGGGACCTGCTGCATGCACATGACCGTGTCTCACACTGGATGCAACAGGAACAGTCCCAGAACTTTGATCGCACAAAGAAATACTTCCCCACTACACACACAGAAAGACTGTCCCTTACCCTGTCGCCGAGTGTAACTCTGAAGAATGGACTCAGTGGTTTCATCCAGAGCAATGTCCACAGGAACATCACCATCACAGTTCACAGCAGTGAGAGAGGCACCTTCCTGCAGGAGGAACCTGACAAGAACAAAACATGGAGGTAAAGACATTTCATTTAACCTAAGAAAGCCAACAAAATCACTTCTAAACAGAAAACTTCATGTTATCTGTGTTTGTGGTGCAGACACATCTGAACAAAAGCATTAGTCACTGGCTGTAAAAAAAAACAAAAAACAAAACAAACTGCATCAATTTTAAAATCTTCTGAGCTGCGTGTGTGTTGGCCCACTCATGCTTCAGTTGCCAAACACAATAACAATGTTAGTATTGTTGAATGCAGGAAGACTCCGGCACTGAAGCTGCACACAGAGGCAAAGCTGCTGTATTCTGCTATAGTACACACTCTGTGATGTCAGCATGCCCGCAGGAGGCAGCAACATGCAGCGGCGTCCATCCCTCACTGTCAACCTGGTTCACATTGGCACCGTGCTCCAAAAGGAAGGTCACCATTTCTATGCTGCCATCTATGCAGGCCTGTGTTGAAGGAAAAAAAGCA
>VUQS01006559.1:6754-18310 GCA_015108495.1 Heterochromis multidens
TTTCCACCTAAGCCTTAAACAAACGCGGTGTTGGTATGTTTTCTATGTGATGTGTCGGGCAGCTGTGGTGCACACAGAGAAAATGAGTATTAGAGATGACTATATCCACACAGCTTGCCCTTCAAAGAATGTATTAGATTGTTTTTTGAATGTTTAAAGAAATAAGGGAATTATTGGATAATGTGTATGGTTAAGTGCTTCTTGACTTTAAATATGTTGCCTTTGTTTTGTCAAAAGATATTTGATCATGATGGGCTTAGAATCTATTTTCTACTTGGGGGGGTATATCAGGAAAAGGTACTGTTTTTTTTTTTTGTTTTTTTTTAATAAATTTGGTGCCATATATAGAATATATATTGATAGGCTGTATTAGTGAGCCATTTCTATTTACAGTAGATTTTGGAAACGGCTGTTTAACAGATTAGAAATACAAATGTGCCTTCAGAGGCAACATCTGTAGTCTTTTTTTTTTTTAAGTTTTTTCTGCTCACATGCTTCATACGGCAGTCTTGTGACTGTCAGCTGTACTCCGTTCTGTGTTGCTCCTAAAAACTGGTCATAAGGGCTTTGAATTTTTTTCCTTTCCTCTAAGCTTTACCAACTTTGCAAATCCCTTGACATGATTTTGGGATTTCAGTCAGATTGAGGGGTTTGTATGACTTTGTAGCTTTGGCTTCATGCACTGCTTTTATCAAGGGCCTCGCCAGTTATGCACAGCAGGTAGATTTGTACTGTAGTCTGGCAGCTTAACTCATTTATACTCCAGTGGAAAGCATATCAAAGCATTTACGGAAGATACTTGATAGCTGTTGTGGTATGTTTTTGTTTTGTTTTTTTTGTTGTACTTTAAAAAAAAAAAAAAAGCAATTTCTTCCAAGTTTGAACTTTTTTGCCTTAAAAGGACAGTTCTCCCCCAAAATCAAACTTAAATATATATCCTCTGGCCTTTAGCGCTATTTATCCATGTAGATTGTTTTGGTGTGTTTCCAAGTTTTGAAAATAGCTGTAGAGATGTCTGCTTTCTCTTGAATATAATGGAACTCATCTTGTGCTAGAAAATACATTTAAACTCAGCAGCAATGTCTTTTTCCAGAAATCATAACCTAGTTGCTCAAAAAAAATCCAAAGACCTTGTTGTGAGCAGTTTCATGCAGGAACTACTTTCTTTCTAACTTCATCCACTAACCAAAAGAAGCATGCAGCTATCTGACACAAGCTGCTTATCAGGGGAAGATGCCGTCTTCATTGTGCAGAGTGATGCAGTCACCAGATGTAGTTTGGTACAAAGAAAGCAGTTCCTATATGGAACTTCTCACATGAAAGCTTGTGGATTTTCTTGAGTAACCAGGTCATGATTTCTGGAAAGAGACATTGCTGCTGAGTTTTTCAAATGTTTATTTTATTTATTTTTTTGACACTTTGACTTCTCTTGAATGTGCTGGAATTGAGATCTCTAGAGCTGATCTCTCCAAAACTGGGTCACTCACACCAAAACCATCTAGATGCATAAAAAAAGCTACAGGCTAGAGAAAAAAAAATATGTAAACCTGATTGTGGTTTGAACTGTCCTTTTTAAGTGATCCTGAGAGTGTCTCAAGAAGTCAATGACAATCAGCGAGATAATGTCTACAACACAGATTTAGATTAACAGAGATGTTGTAGTTATCTAATGTGTACATGTAAAGTTATGAGACATGATAAGTGTAGTTGTGCAATATATTCACAACTAATAATGCTTCCATTCAGAGCAGGTCATTGAAAGGGTGTGGTCAGGGGTTTAATTAAGAGACAGCTCCAGTATAATCAAGACAGTCTCGTTGAAACCACAGATGCACGCACTGTGAGGTCTTTGTAAACTCCGGAGCCCCTCCTGTTCAAATCTTGGTGGAGGTCTCATGAATCCTTTGAAGGACTTGAGGATTAAAGCTATCACCCAAAGCCATTAATGCCAAAGGTTCTTGAAGTGGGATTTGTTTCAGATCACAATGTTATTAAAGCCACGCATTGAGCTGATGCAATGTTTTTTTTCTTTTCTAAACTAATGCTGAGTAAAACCTATTTTTTCCAGTCACCGACCGCTGTAATTATTTCCTTGGTATTGAAAAATGTCATTCAAGTCCACAGATGAAAAGTGCAGAGATGTTTATTTACATCATATACACAGACATTCCCACGATTACATTCAAAAATAAATGGCCTTATGTAAAAAAGCTGCACAATATCATAGAATTTAAAGCACAATGTACATTCTGTCTGCTTTCTGCTAACAAAATGGCAGGAAAATAAACTTCACAGGTCAATATTTTACATTGAATACATCTACCAGCATTTCTGAGGCAACAGAATTGGAACTAGATTTTTTTTTTTTTTTCTCCCAGACACCAAGTGCAATAATCTGCATCAACTTAAATGGTCATTTCAACCTTTTTCAATCAGAAAAAACTGTCAAAGGTTTTAAATAAGGACTACTTTTGAACAGAAAGTAGTTCCACTAAAACCTGTTTGTGGTGAGGTCAGGGTGAAGGGAGATGTCTCAAAAACTGGAGGGAGTTATTGCACATGTGGAAAAATATTCTATAAAGCCTTTTGCCACAGCAGAGGAGGCTGCATGAAGTGAAAAAAAAGTTTTGATTGTGTGGAGTTAGAAGTGCTGGGTTGAAGCTTGAGTCTCTGAACAGCCAGCTCTAGAGACCGAATATAAAGATCAATTATGTGTAACTCCTGTACAAAAGAGAAGCTAAAATATGGCAGAACTGGGCACTACTTTGTACGCAGAGTCTCCACAGTTTTTTCCAATGGTGGAGATGTGGTGTGGAGCTCATGCTTCCTGTCTGGCCCACAGTCTGAGCACACACCTCTTGATCTCTCCATAACCCACCAGCCCCAATCTTTAACGTCTTGTCCCTAATATTTTGGATTCACTTCAAAGGCAGCTGTCAAGTCATCAATCACTGTGCACAATTCACTTAGAGATGCATTCTGGGTAATTTCTATAAACCGATACTTAAATATGAATATGTAGAATCCA
The DNA here is from genome assembly GCA_015108495.1 of Heterochromis multidens. NCBI lineage: Eukaryota > Metazoa > Chordata > Actinopteri > Cichliformes > Cichlidae > Heterochromis > Heterochromis multidens. Next base: position 9,783 of record VUQS01006559.1, read on the forward strand.
TAGACAAGGAACAAGTTCTGGTACCCAAAGTGTTGAGCTTGTGGTTCAATGCAAATAAACAGTCAAGGAACTAATTCACCAAAATGCAGTCTCATAATCTGTCAGCCAGCAACACATGATTTAGCTTTTTATTAGCTTTGTTAGTCTGCATACTTAAACAATGATTGGCGAATGGAATTAGAAGACCTGGCCTAAATATCTGCTGGCTACACAGGAAGTCCCTGAAAAGGCGATCTGTTCAGATCAAAATTGCATTATGGGTAACACAGACACCAGGTTTTAAAAAATGTGACAAAAAGTTTGCTTTTTGGGTGAAATGGCCCTTTAAATCCCACACAAAGTCAGTGATGTCCATAATGCTGTTTTCATTGTAAGGCCACTTTGATGGCTTACTCACAATATCAGTGTCTGTACTCACACTGACCCTTTAACATCTATTAATTAACACAAAGATTTGATATGGCGTCCTATAAGCCCCTTAAAAACACCTTTATCTTAACAGAAGAGCTGCTCTTCAGCAATACTGAGAGGCTCACAATATATTCATTTCTGTATTTACAAGATTTTCTTCAGACAGCAGCAATAAGCCGCATTTCTTTAAAGAAACACATTTCAGTCCTTAAATGGCACTTTTGGAAACAACACAACATAATCTATTGTAAAATGCTGCCCACTTTGGCTTCCAGGTGGCAAAAAAGAAAAATCTTTGATATTTTAGTGAATTGACTTGAATCCTAAATAGCAGCAAAAAAGAAACGCTTTTTGTTTATACTGTTTGATTTGTTGTTAGATATTTCATCTTTTTTTTTCATCCACAGCTGCCTGTCTAAAAAAGGGAATTCTGAAAATGTAATGTGCTGAAATTTTACTCAAAAACAAAATTAAAACCCTGAAAAACAAGATGAGACAGAGGAAAAACTGAATGTTGATAAAAGGGGCCCGTTAAAAATGCATTAGCAGCAAGCAAAGGGTGTGGAAAACAAATATTTCAGCATGTTTACAAGAGTTCAAACACACAAACATTCCCAAGTCGCTGCTTTTAACCATGAAATCTTTGGTGGGTTTTGCCCTCGGGAGTTAAAAGCAGCTGAAGCCCCGCGGGTGTCACCACACACCAGCCTTCCCCACTGCAGCCTGCTGGCTCCCCAGTCTGGATGACAAGTCTGTGACGGAGAAGCGAGTACCACTGTGAGCCCACAGGGGGGCAGTGTTTAGTTAAAAGGAGGGCATCCACAGTAAACAATGATTTGTCTGTGGGACAGACACCTCGCCGCTGCTCTGTGGGTGGTCTACAGCTCTGATTGTCAGAGAAAATTTGCTGTTTCTTCATCAACTCTGGAGCGAGGAGGAGGGAACAACTTGCTCTGCTGCTCTGACTGTCACTGAGGGGTTCTCCTGGGGGAGGGGCAGGGGGAGGGGGGGCGGCGGACCGGTGGCAGGTCATAGTGTCCTGGGATGTGGCTATTCACAGGGAGGTCGTAGTGGCTCTGGGGGTCCTCGTGAGGAGCGTGGCCGAGGGAACTCTGACGCTCTGAGGGGAAAAAGAAACCACTGTGAGAGCTAAACAGCAAGCAGGCGAAGACAAACAGCCCACATGTTGTTCTATATTTTTTGTGCTGGAAAATATGTTGACTTGAATTTTTTTTAAATAAAAACCCATCTGTGCATTCAGTCCCGGTGCTTTGGACTTCACTGGATGAATCAGTTTGGTGTTACAGGATGCCAAAGACATCCCTCCAGTCTGAGCTTTACTCTGTGCTCAGTCTTTAATTCAACTTGTTGAACTGAGTCCTAACAGTCCTAAATAAAGCTTTTTAAAAGCCCGAGTTCTACAGGGTGGAAAAGCATGCATTGCACCCTCCATTTAAATTTAAATAATAAAATAATCTATAAATAATTTAATAAGAGTCTAGCTCTCAGATGTGGGGACCCTAAACAAGGATATTAGCAAATAAACTAAAAACATCAGAAACAAACGTGTAGCATAATCACATAAATATCATACCATAAAGCGCAAACACTTTTTTGCTCTCCTTTATTCTTTATTATTCTTTTACAAAGACATAGCTTTACTATTCCTTTTATGTTATTGAACCTTTTACAACAGAACAACATAAAGTTCTGTGTATTTGTAAATGGACTGGTTCTTATATAGCACTCAAAGCACTTTATACAACATGCCTCATTCACCCATTCACAAAAGCACTTTTTTCTATGCCTAAGTGCTTTCTATCTAACATTCACACACATTCACACTCCAATGAATGCATGGGAGAGCAACTTGGGGTTCAGTATCTTGCCCAAGGATATTTGGCATGCAGACTGGAGCAGCCAGGGATCAAACCACCAACCTTCCAATTAGTAGATGGCCTGCTCTACTTCCTGAGCTACACCCAAAAAACCCCCCACTGATTTTGTTAGTCATTTTGTCCTGGATCTATTTTGCAATGTGACTGTAATTTCATTCATTATTATATGCATATTTATTGTGGATTGTATTGTAGGAGAAGTAGGAAGTGGTTTAAAAACACTAATTTTCACATTACTGCTCAGAATCCATCTCTACAATCATTTTTATTTAGCTGTAAAATGTACTGATGTAAGTGTTCTTTTCAAACTAATTTTCAACATCAATTTTAGTTAAATTAGGCTAGACTGTATTTGTCTGGACTTTCTGGTGCTTTTCTTCCTTTCAAAAGTCTCTGTATGTGTTCTCTGTATGCCCACAAATGATGCAGGCATACAGAGAACAGAATCAGTGATTTAAACTAAAGTTTGCCTAGAGCAGTTTACTTTGCATTTTGCACTTTAATTATACACACAAAGCTTCAGTTTCAGGTAGAGTGAATGTAAATAACAATGATTTCACCAAGAAAAAAGACTGGAATCAATCCAGTACTTTCATAAATCTAATGGTTTGATTCCCCTGACCTACACTTCATTAGTTTGACTGCATATTGATGCATTACTAGTCTCCACAATACAGTAAAATGCAGGGACGAACATCCTCTTCCTGGTTTTCCTCTCCTCTCCCCTGCCCTTCCTCTTCCTTTAGTCTTTTGTTTGTTGCAAACAGATGTTGATTCATCAGTTCATGACCTAAGGAAGTCTGGCCTGCCCAGCTGTCCAACAGGCCACAGTCCTGTTTAAAGGTTTGACTGACAAGGACCTTAAAAGAGTTTTTTACTGCCAAAATGGATGGATGTGAGGTAGCTAAAGTGCTGTATGAATGTATGGTTAAAATGTAACTTGTAGTGAAAGTGGTCAGTATAGAAAAGTGCTATATAAATGTGAGCTTTTTTTTTCCCCCCAGCTTTCTCAGATGGGTAAACAAATGTGTGCCAAATTCTGCAGTTTAAATCAAACCTGTCATAGCTGTGGTGCTGAAACGGTTAATTTATTCTTTCATTTTGCAATCAATAGAACCTAGTTGGATTTTCTGTTTGTATGTGAAAGTGAATGGAACTTAATTAAGTCTGTTGGTTAAATTTAAAAAAAATAATGCATTTTTTTAAGTACTATAAACTTCAATCAACAAAATTATGACAAACTAAACTATATGGACAAAAGTATCAGGCCTCACCTCTTAATCTCTGAATTCAGGTATTTTCAGTCCCATTGCCACAGATGTATAAAATCATCTAGCTATGCAGTCTGCCTTAATAAACATTTCTGAAAAATGGATTGTTCTAAAGAGCTGATTTCATGGTAAAGATACAGAGCAGGATCACCAAGTGCTGAGAGATGCATAATATGTGAAAGTTACCAACGCTCTGCTGACTCAGTGACCTCCAAACCTCCACTGGCATTAACATCAGCACAAAAACTGTGTGCCAGGAGCTTCACGACATAAGTTTCCATGGGTGAGCAGCTCCTGGAGGTGTAATGTGTAAGTAGCCCAGAACTTTTGTCAATATAGTGTAAATCAACTATGAAAACTGTCCTTAGTGCCAACTTTACCACTGTGTTATCATTTAAATGATAATTTTAAAAACTCTTTGTTGTTGTGAAAATTAGCAATATGGTACATGCTAAAAATAAAAATAAATGTTAAAATATTTTTTAAAAGTTGGATTGGTTCACAGGATTCTTTTTAGTTTATATTCAAAAACACATACAGATTAGCAAGCCAAATGTCCCCAAACTGACTCTTTTATAATGAAAACATTACAACTTTTGTGGTAAAGTGCAAAACACTCTGGACTGGACTGGACTTGCAGGAGGTCATAAGTGTTGCTTACCTCTGCGTAAGGTGGCCGTGCTAAATGGTGGTGGAGGGGTGATCTCGGTGTACGCGCGCTCTCTGGGCACGGCCGACTTCATCTCCATGTAGCTGCTCTCCGGGGGACAGAAGGGCAGGCCTGGCAGGTCTTTAATGGTGGCATACGGATTCTCGCTGTTCAGAGAGCTGCTGCTCACCGCCACAGAATCCTTCAGCTCTGTAGGAAGCAAATATTGAGATTAAACTGCATATGAAGTCCATGTGGAGTCACAATGCAGCATGATTGAGGGTTAAAGTGTAAGTCTACTAGATGAAACATTAACTGTATGAAAAGTGATATTTCCATCAGTAAGCAGCTCTGTAAATTGCTGCGAGTTAATGACTGTTGACGTAAATTTGTAGGCAGCACAAAGGACTTCTAGTAACTGTCGAGTACTCACATGGAAATTGGAATTTCTAGTAGTTTTACAAGCCTAATAAGTCCTCTGGGTATAGGGGACAAATCATGACAGTAGAGGACCGCCACTGCTTCAAAAGTTACAGCTTTCTTTATAAAGTACTGACACTAGTTGTAAGTATGAAGTATAAAGGGATCAGGTTCAATTTATTTATATGCTGATGAATTTGTCGCTTTTAAATAATCCAAAAACCTGCATCAGACTGTCTTGTCACTTTATGGAGTGATATGATTAAAAAAAAAACAAACAAAAAAACTCATGGAGTCAAAAGCTTCTAAGCCATGCTTGAAACGTACTGCAAGATGAGAAAAAATATTCACCGATATGACAGCATAGGTGCAGCATTTAAAGCGCTGCAAATACAGGAAACACAACCACATACAGAGACATTACAAAAGGGGACCGCTTACAACAGAATTGTTTCCAGGGGACATTAAAAAGTGGTGGACACAGGGGAGATGTAAGTTTTCTGTTTGTTTGATGGTTTCTTTGTTTTATCATTACTTCATGAGTCATCGACTTTTGCAACAAGCATGTCTCGGTCGTCTGCTGTGTGTGTGTTTTCAAACCAGTCAAAATGTTTTTTTACTCTGCTTAAATGTGTTTGCACTACAAAGAGCTCTCAGGACCACCATACACAGTCTATGGCTGAGGATAGTTGTGTTTACTACATTTGTTTAACATGCATTTTAACATTTGCTAAGTGGGACTAAACACTGAGTACAGCTGAGGATGTTGGGAATGTCATCAGTAAACAAGCAAGTCAAACTTTATTTATACAGCACACTTCATTCGACATGGCATTCAAAGTCAAGCTTGAGTTGCCTTAGAGGTGGCAGCCAAGAAACTATACAAATAATGTAAAAATAAAAGTTTAAAAAATTCAGGTAAGTTAATAAATGTAAAGAAAATAAACAATCAAGAAGATAAAAAAATCCCTTTGAGCAACAAAAATTATAAGACTCATTAGTTAAAACTATAACAGAAACAGAAATCAAATCAAATAATAATTAAAAGAACAATATGCAAGCAAAAAATGGTAAGACCCATAAGTTTAAAGTGGAAAAAACATTCAGCATGTCCAAAGTACTAGAAAAAAAAATTTCATCACATGGTGGTGCTAGATGGAAAGTTATAGTTTTCCGAAAGTGATTACAGTTCATCCCAAGGGGGATAATAAACCAAATTTCATGGAGATCCAATTCACTCAAAGCTCTATGTGAAAATCATACAGGTGTTAGAAGAAAGCTCACTACACTTTAATCCTTTGGGAACCATGAATGTCTGTATAAAATTCATGAAAAGCCATCCGATAGAGGATAGTGAGATGGTGGAGAACACTGCCATCCATAGACTGACTGTATGAAGGATGAAAATTTTTTAAAAGTCATAAGCATACTTTTTGGACAGTTGTCTAAGGGTTTGAAAGAAGGCAACTGGACTTCTTTAAGTTGTTTGAAGACGTTTCGCCTTTCATCCAAAAGGCTTCTTCAGTTCTAAAACCAAAAGGTGGAGAGTCCCAGCTATTTAAACCCCTAGTGGGGGCTGTCTCTCGGGACGTGGTCATTAACCCACTATTGATCATGTGAGTCCATTGATCATGTGAGTGATTAACCCCCTATTGATCATGTGAGTCCATTGATCATGTGAGTGAGAACTTAAAGAAGTCCAGTTGCCTTCTTTCAAACCCTTAGACTACCATGTCCTGGATGACTGAGAACCTACACAGACATATTTTTGGACAGTTGCACAGCTTTTATACAGCTAACCCCACTCTTCAGCAGTAGGTAGTGTAGGAAGAAAAGAGAGAAAATAAGGTGATAAACTACCTTTGTTGTAATATTTTCCGAGGCTGGCGCTGTAGCTGTAGCTCCGATCGATGCCAAAAGCTCCTGTTAACAATAAAAGACAAATCAGACATCCTCATTTTCCTTTATAGCAAGGTAATCAAAAGCAGATAAACCGCTGTGGAAACTGCTGTGGAAACCTGTAAAATCAATCCCAGGTGAGCGATAGGTGCTGGCAATGCAACTCTCACCTTTTATGAAGTCCTTATTATTTTTATAGTCTCATATCAAGTGTGCACTGCTGACTAGGAAACGTGATGGTCAATAAACTTTGGTGAAGATTATAAGCTTCCTACTGCCCTGAAGTTCTCAGCAATTACGTGTATAAGCAGCTATGTTGGGGTGGTTACTCAAAGGACCTAAGAATATTTTAAATCTAAAAATCTTCTGCAGTCTACCCAAACCTTTAATCACAACTCTGATCAACACAAAACCCTAAAAAAGATGTTTCCTTCATTGTATTTTCACAGGGTCACTTTTATCTCTGACAATTCAACTTACCAAGGTTGATTCTCCGTTATCAGCTTTACTTTTGATAGACTTTTGATATTTCACTACCAGTGGGGAAATATAACAAATGTTTTGGATCAAGAAGAGATAGGAACTTATTCTTCTCATTTACATTCCATATTTTTATTATCAGATGGCAATAAAGTCCTTATTCACAGTTAAAACTATAATTTTAATACAGACCCTGTATCCAGCCCTTCAGTTCATTCTCTGTCAACAAGCTGTTTTAGCTCCTGTCTCTTTAAGGCCCCCCTCCCTAAAACCCCACCGTCTTCTGATTGGCTGCCCCTCCTACCTTGTAAACAAGTCTAAAGCCTGAGCTTTTGGCTCACAGGGATTATTTTACATATATTTACCTCATTATTTAAAACTTTGACCATGTTTAGTATGATCTAACATTGGAACAGGAGAGAAAATGAGGAAAAGCATGATAGCACCCCTTTTAAATACCAGTTCTTTAATGGTTACTCATTCACATGTAAATATTTCATCCTAAATGTTTTATGGAAATTTCAAACTAAAATACAAAATTTTTTTTTTTTTTTTAATTATAAATGACTTCTTGCTGTCCACCTGCAGTATCTTCACCACCCACCAGAGGTTTGCTGCTAGGTTTAATAAGGTTAATTTCCATAAAGTTGGGCTTTTTAACATTTAACATTTGAAACGGCCTCAAGTGGCCATTAGATGAACTGCAGTTTGTTACATTTCCACTTTGGCAGAGGTTGCCACTTGGTAGTCTCCAGTTAACAATATTAAACTTTACATATAATCAGAAGTCTGCTCAAATCCTTCTAAGAAAGAACACATACGAGATCTTTGCACTTAATCTTCATATATACTGTCTGATAAATATGCTGTATTATTGTAGGGTCTTTACCTTATAATATAAAGCGCCTTGAGGTGACTGTTGTGATTTGGTGCTATATAAATAAAATTGAATTTATAAGTTACATGGATACCTCCACCCTCAAAAGGTTAATGTTTCACAAGATTTTTCCTTTCTGCCCATTATGACCATAATTTAAGAACGTATGTAACTTAAGTGACATAATTGTTTAATCAGTAACGATAACTGCATTATATTACTGTGAGACAGGGAAATATAATGTGATTAAAGTAATGTCTTATTTTGTAATCTATTCCCCCCACACTGGCCAGCAGTTGCAGGTTTTACTGATTACTTTAATGTTGCTGTGGTCAGAAGGTCAGGAAACCAACTCTTCGCTTTTATGAGCTTGTAAATGTTAATGTGCTCATTTTATTCTACTCTACAGCTGCAGGTGTGCCCTCTAAATGATCCTTATGTGAATCACACAGTGAAGAGTCACCCAGACGGACCTGAGTCTTTGCGGGGCTCGTGGTGTTTCCAGTCTGCAGGTAGAGTCGCATTGGTCTCGACTCCAAAAAGACCGCGCCTCTCCCTCTCTGCATTTTTCACACTGCAGAACAGCTGGTTGTTGGTGTTCTGTAAGACAGGAAGAATGATAA
>VUQS01006559.1:18330-50115 GCA_015108495.1 Heterochromis multidens
AGCCAAATGAAGCACTAAAGAGCAATGACCTATTGTGTCTACACGTTTTGGTATCATATGATTTCACACACAGCTCTGATTACATAGCCACCTGTTGTTGGCTGTACAAACTACATATTCCTCACAGTGCTGCACTTCAGTTGCATTGAGGCATACAGTTTTCTCCTTAGATATCAGATCAGTGGAGTGGTATACCAGAGATGACATTCACCTTGATGGTGCGGTCGTGGTTGTTGGGGAGGTGTGGCAGCGGAGGCCTGTTCTGGCTCAGTGTGTGGTAGCTGGGGTTGGAGTAGTAATGGTGGTAACTGTGAGGAACATCTGCAGGCCAAAAACAAACACATGGCATCACGTCTGGTGCTATTAAATTACCTCAAGGTCAATAAAATGCATTCCACAAACACACAGAGTGAGATCCAAATGAAACCACACTGTGCATAGGAACAACTGCAAAAACATCAACATATTATTTTCTTCAAAAATGCTAAATGACAGGCTGACAGGCAGAATCGTCTTTTGCAAGGGCATGTTAACAGTTAACAGTGCATCAGTTTACAATGAATAGCTCTTTACACTGTTTTTATTTAGCAATGAGATTTACAGGGATTAAATAAGAAGCCCCAACAATACCACAAAATCTGCCGCAGTCCCACTTGTTACAACATTTAATTTATTCTTTATATATAAGATGATTTTAATTATTGACAGTTATTAAATGCCTGACAATGAACATGCAATCTATCTAGTTTGATGCACTAGTTTGGAAAACCGTCAAATGTGCTTGGCTGAATTAAATGGAAGTTTGAAACATTTCCAGTACTGAAATCTGATCATGTTTTTTTCTTTAAATCCTACCATAATATATGCAAATTTGTTCAGTGATTTATTTTCATAATAAACCTAATTTATGTGGCCTTTAAGTCAAGTTAAATTACATTCTGTAATCAACTATTGCACCAAAAGAAAACATGTTAAAAAACATATATAGTTTTGTTAATTTCTGACATCCTAGTTTATAATTTTTTGCCGGACAAAAGTGTTTCAGTGTCAGGTTAAGCTCCAGCAGGGTAAGCAAAAATGTGAACAAAATCTTAGCTTATAATATAAGCTTATTAGTCACAGACACACCAACACAGTCTCATGGTACTTAGTGAAACAGTCATGACTTTTAATCTATTAATTTTTTTTTGTGGATACAAATTTTTTTTTGGTGTATCCAACCAGTCTACTATCTACTGATTTGTGTCCATGTACACAAAAAATATAATATTTTCCAAAAGGGTAAAAAGTCACAAGTATGTGGGTGGAGGAGTTGGCAGTGGTGTAACTAATTTTGCTGCTCACACTGGAGACCACCAAAGAGCATAGTTTGAATACTTCACGAGACATCAAAAACTACTGTTAGGGTTAGGCAAGAAATGTACTGGGTAAGATTTAGAAAAAGATCCTGGTTTTGGTTAAAATAAAATGACTCCCCTTTATTTTAAAAACATTTTGTTACTTGCCAGGGTGACAGCTGGAGAGTATCAACAACATACGTGCTGCAGACACAAAATATTCTGCTCACTGAAACACATTAGTTTTACTGTCATAAAAACTAACTATTTGTGTCCAAGAACATGAACAAATAGATTACTCTTCATGGCCATTTCCTGTTTTGCCACGAGACAGGGCTGGACAAACAATGTGTTGTTAGCAGTGGTAGAAAAAGTACAGCAAAGGTATGAAAGTAAAGATCAAAGCAGCTACAAAAGTGACTGGATTTTCAGGTTCATTTGCATGCAGCTGAATGTGTTGCAGCTTACCAGTTCATTAGTGACAGAAATGTGTGCTCCAGCAGGATATGACAATGAAATGCTCTGTGATTTTTTTTATTTTATTTTTTTTATGTTTTTTTACAGGCCTGTTCCCACTGAACATGTCACTCAGAACCAGAAGAATATTGTTCAGTTTCTCATTGCAATTCTCCAGCGATGGCTTTATACCCTTATTTTGCACTTATCAAACCTTACTGGAAACTGGATGATGGTCCAACTACCACATTGTGGATTTAGGTTTAATGCTGAGTTGCTAAAGTCATGCCACATTTGACATTTGGTGATGATTGGCTATTCACTATTTTATTCACCTCATGTACTGCTGAAATTCAACCTTATATATACAGGGGATGAATTATTTGTTGAGCAGCTGATGTTGCAAGCTATAATGTTCAGTGGGAGCAGTCTTGCTGCATGCATTAGGTTTTAATTTTCCTGTGATTTTATGTTACAAATACAGCGTTCGTTCAGTGGGAATGAGCCATTACTCTGCATGAGCAGAAAGAAACATCTTGTGGCTGTACCTGGAACAGCATACTCAGAGTTGACTGTGTGGCTGGTGGAGAAGGAGACAGTTGGTGTGTTGTTCTGCTTTTCCTTCTGCCTGCGGCGGTAGAGCAGCAGCAGAGCCAGCAGCAGGACCACCAGAATGACAAGCACAACAATGCCGGCGATGGCCCCCCATGATTCCCTCTCACCAGGAGGAAGAGGAATCATGACACTCCCTGTCTGTTGAGATGAGTCTGACAAGCAGAGGGTGGAAGGACAGCTCAACTATAACAACCAGAGGAGCTTTCATTATTAATTCATTATCCTTCATTATTATCCCAACTTCCATGAACCAAAGCACATAAGAGGTGAGGCAAATTGCGATGCAAGGTCAATAAATGTCAGTGTTATAGCTCCCATAATCATGGAAACACAATGTTTATACCTTGCTTGCAGTCATCTCCTCCATTTTCACACACACAGTCTCCAGTAAATCGGTCACAAAGAAGGTTGGCTGGACAGGAACAGATCTGAGCACAAAATGGACCAAAACGTCCAGGATCACATGCTGGAAAACAAGGTACATATGCATTAGACTAATCCACATGCAAGCTCATACTGCACCTGATGTATGAAAACTGAAGGAAGTGGGTACAATGATGAGGCTTGGTGCTAAGATTTCATCTGTCAGCAAAGAAACAAATTCTATCTTGTTTTTCTTTGTAGTATTGTAAAGTAACCTGAATATTTTTGGTTTGTTGAACCATTTGTAGAATAAAATTAGCAGTTAAAAAGAAATCACAAATTCCAGTGCAGAAAAAAAAATGAAGCCAACTGAAGTTTTAAAACTGCAGATCTTCTAGTGGCCACTGAAGCTGGTTACAAAAATACAAAAATGTCAATCCATGTTAAAATACCCAAATTTTACAGCATAAACAAACATGTTTCTAGCCTGCTACAAAAACAGTTTTGGTCTTTGTGGCTTATTCCCCCCTTAGTGGCATCTGTGTGATATCTGTTTGAATTTTTACATAACTCACTTGTATAAATTACAAGGCTTCAAATTACACATGATGATTAGGAATGTGAATGCTCCTATTTTTCTGCTAGGCCTCACCTCAGCTAATCTCAGTAACTGAACTGGTCCTGTGTTTGTGGTGTTGGTACTTTTCGAAGCATGTTAATGCAAATATGTGACAAATAATATGGCATGATTTGTGGTACAGCCCATCCAAGAAGTCTTTGCTTCAGTTTTGGTGACTGAAATTCTAATATTTTGTTTTTTAGTCTCTTACTTCACACTAATTAGCAAGTGTCTGTGTCTTAAAAAACAAGATGCTCAAATCAAGTCCTCACATATGGGACTTTACATACCAATGGGTGGCTGCTTCCAACTATTAAAGTCAGTCTATAGAAAAACAATGCCTTGGGCGGTGGGAAGTTATAATGGGAATTATTCATCAACAGATGACCATTTTAAGTTCTAACCCTGTCGATACTTTAAGCAAATCAAAAGCACCATACTGTCCACGTTCTCATCTCCGCATGAAATCATGTGGCACTCACGTTTGGAGCAGTCAGTAGCAGTCCAGCCTGGCAAACATTCACAGTGACCGTCCCGGTGGTTGCATGTGGAGTTGTTGGCACAGGGAACACACACCTCAGAGCACTGTTTTCCATAGTAGCCAGCTGGACAAACTGTAAACACAGAGTGTATCCTGTAAAATTACCTGCGCTAACTCGTAAATGAAGATCAGTGAGTTTGAACAATTTGCACACGAGTGTGTAATTGTTGATGGGAAAGCCCACCTTGGTCACAGTTTGGTCCAGTGTATCCAGGTAGACAGTCACACTCTCCTGTCACATGATGGCAGCGGTATGATTGGCCACAGGACTGACATGACATACTGCACTGGTCACCGTACATACCAGCTCTGCATTCTGGGGGAAATGGTAAGGCCAATATTAGACACTACATACAGTGCATTTATGGGGTTTTGGTCAGTTTTTTATTAACTCATCAGTAGCGACACTCACTGTTCTGACAGGTGACTCCCCAGTAGCCTGGGCGGCACACACACGCTCCAGTTTCCCTCAAACATGTGTCACTGTTAGGACAATGCTTAAAACAGCTCTGATTACAGTGGCGCCCCCACAGGCCCTCTGAACACGGCTCACTGCAGCGGGGACCTAAAGGAAATGAAGTGGTAAGTGCATCAATGAAGCAATTAAAGCAATTAAATTACAATTTTTATTGAGTCTAATCACATAAATTTAATAAGAGACCTACAGTTTTACTCCAGCTAAAGTAAATTATAAGACCAGAATGCATTTCACTATCACAAGTAGAAGTAGTTCATGTTTCACAGAGATTAGTTATTGATGCAATAACTAATCTGTATAAAAACATGTTTGAAATACTAAGCAAGAGTGCCTTCCTGTTTCAGAAATGTTGCTGCTGGGCAGCCAACTCTGAAATATTTGGTAATTTAGTGTTCTCACCAGAAACAGGAGTTTTCACAACTGTCACTAATTCAAGCAGTGTTACAATAGGATGATCATTTTAAAATGGCAAAACAAAACATTCAACACATTTTCCCTGATATAGAGACCCTATTTTATTCATATGGATCGGGGGTAGAAAACCAAACTAAATTACTTTTCATATTCAGATATTCTAATAGCCTTTTAAGAGGCTGCACTTAGGCATGGATATAACAGCTAAATGCTAACATTAGCATGTAAACATTAATCTTCACTGGCACTAAACACACCGCGCAGGTGATGGTCATGGTAAGACATTCTTCACTAAAACGCCACAATATTAGCCTCATAGTGTCACTAGAAGAAAAGATAGGGGATCAACAAAGGTGTAACTAACATTATCAACAGAATGTGAATGAACTGCTATGACTTTAACCCTGTGAGGTCAGCCATGAACCTAACTTTGAGCACATATGTTAGAGAGGCAAAAATGAAAAAATGACTTTTTTGGGACAAATTTAAATAGTTTTTGATGCTTTTCAGTTAGTTAATTTTTGTCTCCTAATTGCCAAGACTTTGGAGAACAATTTTTAACAGATGAAATGTTCTGTTCGCAGAGGGTTATGGTTAGGGTTACAGTCACAGGTGTAGGGTAAAGATATCTATAGTGCATTCATGTGGTGTCAGAATAATCAGAAAAATGAATTCCAGACTTAAAACAATTAACCTGGACAACTGAGTAAGTCAGCAAAATTTTAAGAACACCACCTTCTCTTTTGTGCATGTCATATATGCAGAAAGAAGGAAGATAAAAAACTGACCATAGTAAGAGACTTTTGATTAATAGTGCTAATCTGATTGGCTCTGGCAAAGCTTAGTATCTACAGCTGCTGTTGCTAAACAATAGTGTGTCTCTTCTGGAGTTTTCCTTACATTACACCTTTTAAACATTTTAGTGTTTCAGTGATGAATGATGAATGTAGAAATCATCAAAAGAGCCAAGCTGCTGGTAGAATAGACAGTGGTGTAAAATGTAGGTGATTTGGCAAAAATATTCAAATTCACTGATGGTTCTTTAAGTCAATGAGGATAAAGGAGAGTGAGGATGGTTTAAAACCTGTGGCTCACAGTTTTATCAGTCCAGACTTATCTGTGATACCAAAGCCAAGCTGGCAGCGATACATCAGCAGGACGTCATCACTTACCCGACCAACCTGGCAGACAGTGGCACTCCCCAGTGGTAGCTTGGCAGCCGTCGGCATGAACACAATCACACCTCTTCAGGCAGCCAGGCCCAAACGTGCCCATCTGCACAGTGAACAAGTGCCAACGGGCAAAGAATTGTCAGGGGAATCTCCTCAACACTCGGCCAGCCCAGTCAGAGTGAGACAAAATACTACATTGGCAATGTGTTGTGTAGACAGCCTGGTGGGTTGGCATGCCAAAGAAAAGAGGGGTACTTTTCCAAAACGCAGATTAAAGCATACAGAGGGTGAGGTAAGGGATGAAGAGCTGGACACTTCTACAGGCTGCCTAATCAAAAAATTGACATATCCTGTATAATTATCAGCCGTATGGTTTGAGTATTAGTCTTATCAAAGATAGCACTTCATTCGTCTCATCAGTGCGACATAGAATAAACATAGCTTGGACTTTTCTTATCTTGTAGAGTAGTATTATCAGATCTGATTTATTTTACAAAGTGACATCTGTTTCCTTATAATGCTGTGGCTTTAGTCCAGGGTGGGTTTTTTTCTGTTGCTTTGGGAAGTGAGGATGAGCTGAACACTTATTGAACCATTGCTTTTATTTTCTCTATATTTTAGTATGCATGCAATGCGTTATCTTACTGCACATTTTAGGCTCCCCAAAAGTGGACTAATTAAGATCTACATTTACCTTTTTACTGATTTGTTGTGACGGATGAGTTTTTTTTAATACACACACACAAAAAAAAAGATTTGATATGCAAGTTTCAAATACCTGAGTTTTGTTTGCATTTTAGTTTATCTATCTAACTAAGTCACAAAACATCACTGCTGCTACTCTGTGCAGTTATATACTGGTATGGTGTCTGGCAACATTTTTTGTATGCATCTGAATTCAAGGTTCAAGGTTGTTTTTATTGTCTCCCAAAGGAGAAAACTATCTGTGACTAAAGAAAGGACAGACATGTCACAAAAAGGGGCTCTTTGTTCTCTAGTAAAATTCTGCCTTCTGATGGATCTTTAAATATCTGATTTTCCAACATCTTTTACAGCTTCACAGATAAATAAAATACATAAAGCCTTCCAGTATCTCCAGCTACTCACCGGGCATGGTTGGTCACAACGCGCCCCCTGCCAGCCAGCCGTGCAGGTGCAGGATCCATCTGCAGGGTTACATTTTGCTCCATTGGCACAGTGGCAGGTGGAATTGCATCCCGGACCCCAGGTTCCTTCGGAGCAGGGGATGGAGCAGTCTGGCCCTCGCCAGCCTGCAGACACATGAACAACTGTAAATCTTGTTTATCTTTTGGGCAGTTAATGATTTTATTAATCCTCTACTGAGTGATTTATTTATTTTTTGTTAACCTTCTTTGCAGAAACAAGCCCCGTCGATCGGTGAGCAGTCGACATAGTTTTCACAGGAGCACTCCAGGGAGCAGTTCTTGCCATAGGTGCCACTTTTACAGGGATTCTCACAGTGAACCCCCTGCAGTAACCCCCAAAGGTTAGTTGACATGAAGATACAACAGGTACAGAAAATAAGTAATCTGAGATCTGAGAGGGCCTGTGTTCAAAGAAAAGTGAATCATTAAGCAAAATTTTAAAAATGTATCAAAATCACGTTAAACTCTACCACTGACCGTAAACCCGGGGGCACAATGGCATCGTCCTGTGGCACCATCACACACCCCTCCATTCACACAAAGACACGGCTCCAGGCAGCCGTGACCGTAGAAACCGTGAGCGCAGGTCTCATTGCAGTATAGTCCTGCCCACCCTGGCTGGCATGTGCACTCTCCTTTCATTGGATGGCAGCTGGACAACATACACAGACATAAATATGAATGGAGCAGTAAGAAAAGGATGACTTAGTGCCAAAGAAAACCAACTGCAAGCACTGGTCTACATCAGTACTTCCTTTCTTACTGCTGAGAGACATGTATCCACACTAAACAAATTTTTATTGATGCTGTCATTTTTGAAAGTTCCGAAAGAATAATCTTAGTTAATTAGCTGACTTTAGGGTTGGTGGACTTTAGGTCACCATTTTGGCAACATAACATGTTAATCAGGCACAGTGATGTTTACGCAGGCCTGAAAAATGAAAACACCTGTGGCTGGATGGCTGGCTGGCTGGATTAAAAAAATAATATGTCATCATCCACAGTTAAAATGGTACACTACTATGCAGACAAATGTAAATGATGTATATATTTGTATGATGCTATCATTACAGTATTATTGTAATAAATCATTTTGAGAAATATCTACAAATGTATAGTGAACACAAACTATATAATTAATAAAACTATGTCCTGTAAAACATACAAAATCATTCAAAGTGAGAAATGGTTAAATAGAACAGCATAACATAAAGTGTGGAAGAGGGGTAATATGTCAATTCCAATAGATTACAAGAAAAAACTCATTTAAGACTTTTCAGCTTTCAGTTCATAGTGCATTAATCCAGTGTCACCCTTTGTAACAAAAATGTATCTCTTTCTATCTTTGTATTATGTACTACAAAATTACCGCCTCCAGTACTTCTACTTGTGGTTGGGAATCACTGTTCAAAGCAGTGAATGAAGCTTTTGCCTGAGCACCCCCTACAGCCTCATGCAAAAGCTTCTCTTACCTAAGTGTGTGTTTGTCCTGACAGAGACACGTGCGTTCACAGTGCATGCCATATTTGGCTTCTGAGCACATCCTGTCCCTGCAGTGTGGACCACGGAAGCCCGGCTCGCACAGACAGGCTCCATCGATGTTGTAGCAGCGTGCACCATTAGCGCAGTCACACACACCTTTACAATCCTGCCCGTAAGTGCCTGCAGCACACTCCTCTTTACACCTAGAGGGAGGGAAAACACAGAGACACAAAAAAAGCTGGAGCAATGGGATAAAATGCACAAATGTGTGTTTCATCTCACAGTATGCACAAACCAAATCTAATCTTTCTGTATTTCTGTGCCTTTGCTGTTTGTTTTTTCCCGAATTTTACAGAAAAACATGATCAAATTACTCCTGTTCACTGACAAGAAATCATAGCCAGGCTGCCTTAATTTAAAGACAAAAAATGGATGACAGTGCCAAAACATTTTAAAAAGTTTTCTCCAAGCAAAGGTTTCAATTGCAATGTTAAGGAGAAAATTCTTCTGTGTCGCTGACTAATCCAAACACTAGACGTGGCACCAGTTAGCATATTTGAGAAAGCAAGAAAAGGCAGAAACAACCACATGCCCTACATTTTCACACATCCAAAGATCCACTTTCACTTGCATACCTGTTACCAGTGAAACCTTTAGCGCACTGGCACTGTCCAGTTTCAGGGTCACATTTTCCGTTGTTGTGGCAAACACAATCCTCAGTGCAGTTTGGCCCAAACCTTCCTTCTAGACAACGCTCGGTACAGACTGCACCCTGAAGGGCAGAATGGAAAAATCATTAAGGACACAGAAAAACAAAAAAGACAAATGGATGTGGAATCATTATTGCAAAAATATGGAATAAAATGCCACCAACTTCAGTCACTAAGAAAAGAATCTGCTGTCAGATGGGCTCGCAATCAAAACAACACGTGCAAGTCATGCAAGTGCATCCTTTAAAAATGTCAGTATTACAAAAAATAGACTGCTTTTCCAGAATTTGAAGCCAGCTGGAATATGAAACACAAGCTAATTTAAAATCTGGCAACCTGCATGGATATCAAAAAAGTGCAAGCTAAAACCCTTAAAATGTACCGTCCATCCAGGTGGGCAAGCGCAGATCCCTTTGCCTTTACAGATGCCACCATTCTGGCATGGGCATCGCGCCTGGCATTTCCTCTTACATGTGGTCTCACAGCTGGGGGGAAAAGAAAGGAGACAGCTTAATGTCTCCAGACTGTAATTGGCCACTTTTAGCCAAAAAGACTGCATTTGTGTTGGTACATTTTCAGGAACCTGTTGTGCTCATTTTCAGCTCCATTTTTAAAAAATTCTTGGACTCTACTTGAGTGGCTTTGCATGATACACAGTTCAAAATAATCCTTAATAATGCTTGAACTTTCCAATGTGATCTGTAAATTGTACTTGTAGACTCCATGAATGTAGAAAAACTGAGGTATATTTTTGAAAATGCACTTAGTTTATTCATCTTTTTGAAAACTGATTAATAAATGAGAAGTATTTTAACAAGAAAAAATACCTTCTGTCATCTGGCAAATTTGAGTACAGAGAACTCATCATCGTGTTCAAGAAACCAGTTTGAAATGATTTGATCTTTGTGACATGGTGCATTATCCTGCTGGAATCAGCCATCAAAAATGAGTACACTATGGTCATGAAGGGATGGACATGGTCAGTGACAATATGCAGGTAGGCTGTGGCATTTAAATGATGCTCAGTTGGTACTAAGAAGCCCAAAGTGTGCCTGAACATGCACACCATTACACCACCACCTCCAGTCTGAACCTTTAATACCAGGTAAGATGGAGCCATGCTTTCATGTTGTTTACACAAAATTCTACCATCCAAATGTCACAGCAGAAATAGAGACTAATTAGGTAACATTTTCCCAATCTGTCATCTGATTTTGATGAGCCCGTGTGAATTGTAGCCTGAGTTTCATGTTCTTAGCTGACAGGAGTGGCATCCAGTGTTGTCTGCTGCTGCTGTAGCCCATCTGTTTCAAGGTTCGATGTGCTGCGCATTCAGAGATGTTCTTCTGCATACCTTGGTTGTAACAAGTGGTGAAATATGGAAAAACATAACAGGTCCCTTTTAGGGCTGAGAATTCTTGCAGCTTTTATGTCTGAAAGTAGTTGAATATGTAGAAAGAAGCAAGACAATCCAACAGCTCCTCTTTTAGTACTGCAAGACTAGGATTTTCAAAGCTTTACAGGAATCATCAGCGCAGTTGGAATGTGTCTTTAACCAATCACATTAGAGATTACTACCTGTTACAGGGATATTATATTTTCTAAAACACCCTGGTGGTGAAATAATATGAAAAGGCTACAAATATACACAATTGATCACAGAGAATTATCCCATAATCACTGTTGCCAAGCCGCCTTTTTTATTTAGCTCAAAGTGGAGTGTTGTGCTTTCACATTGGCAGTATGAGAGTTTCCACTAATGTGTAGTGGGGAAGCATTTTTACTGCTTACTCATCCTCAGGGGCATCTAAAAAACAGGGTGTAACAGATGACTCATGGAGTACTGAGTAGACCATCGGGGTCTCTTTTCCATCTTCAAATTAAGTTGTGGAAACAAATAAGAGATGGATCAGCAGAGAAGAAGATCAGGGTCTGAAATACCTCAGATAATTAAGTAGTCTAATCAAGTGCTGTATCAAGTGTCTCCCAAAAGAAATAACTAACAAAGTACAATATTCTAAAAATGGCTCATAATGAAAAGGGAAATACATTGTTAATTTTTAGCTACAAGAGTGACTCTAGGAAGGGCACTAAAATATCTGAACTGTTAGATGGATTACCATCTAATTTTGTACAGGCAATCATGGTCTCCAGATTCTAAATTCATCCCACTGCACCTCAAAGAACTCAGCAAAGCACCCAAAGCATTGAACTGCAGGAGAACAACTGCAATCCATGGAGGCTCCACTTCACAATAAATGGTACCCAAAGGATCTGCTGCCAATCTCTCAGTGTAACCTACTGAGGTTTCATGTCCACGCTTTGAGAGGTCAGAGCTATTTTGATGGCATGAGGGGGACCTACGCAATAACAGTCAGACTGTCAGACACCATTTTGTTTTGATTAACTTCTTGGTTGCTGCTAATAGCACTTTAACAAGGTATCAGTCTTCAAGTTGTATATTTTCTTGTATCAGATTACCTAAATATAGTCCCACAAATATCTAGTGTGATGTTACTGTTTCTCACCAGACAGCCTTCAGCATGTTTAGATGAATTTCTAATTTTACTCTTAGGAGTAATCAAGAATCTGACCATATTTTTCTATCAGAATTCCTTCCATGGCCTGGAGCTAAAAGCTGATTGTTGTACCTTACATTCCTAATAATCATCTCCTAACTTTTCTTCTACTCTCACCACGAGGTTACTCAGAGTTTAAATTTGGCTCCAGTATTTATTCCCCAAGTTGAAATGTCAAACATTTGTCTACCCTTCTACTTTTCATTCAGCACCATCACGAGGCCAAAATCTGTGTGATGATTGCTGGCATGCTTGGCATTGTCATTTTGGCTTTTTAACATGCTGCTTGCACAGCTGTAGACTCTGTAAGATAGATGATTAATTTTGTGTCTTTCATGTAAATCTCCCTCAAGAGTCAAATTTTGAATGAAACTGAAAATAACCTGTTAATAGAGAAACATTGCCACTATTTGTCTTTTTACAAAGTCACTGTTGGATTTTAGAAATGTGACATGCTAAGCTGTTATTAATACTTTTACATTTTTTTTGCACTTACAAAGTCCCTGTGAATCCATCTCGACAAATACACTCTCCTGTTGCTTTATCGCAGGATCCTCCAGTCGCACACTTGCACCTCTGCAGACAGCCCTTTCCAAAGGTGCCTGCTGGACACAAGTCTTCGCAGTAGCGTCCAATAAACCCTGGAGGACAGTGGCACGTTCCCTTCACAGGGTCGCAGAGAGCTCCGTTCTCACACTTGCACTGCTGCTTGCAGGTTGGTCCCCAGTGTTTGTCATCACAAGCTTAAATGTAAAGGGACAAAACCAGTCTTAGTATACTGAACCATATAAAACATTGTCTTTGAAGATGAATTTTGGCTTTTTCCACCAATTTTATATATCTTATCATTTTGTTTCAAACTTAGAGTTAGTGCATATACAGGTATATACCACAATCATGGTAATGGCTTGCTCAGATCATACCCTTCAAATCTCATATAGGGGACATTTAAACTGTTTTAGCCTGCATACAGTTGCCGCACAGCCGCCTTGTAACCACAGCTTCTCCTTGTAATTGCCTGTCTAACTTAATGTCATGTCTGTTGCCATTTATGACTGCTCTGTTATCTACTGGGGGTCTTGCTGCAGCTCCCCACCTTAAGAGACAGCAGGTTGTGTGCTGGTAGTCCATAGCTATTCCATGGCTGTTGACTGCAACCAGGGGGTAGTATCAAAATAAGTGCAGGAACCTGCAATGTGGGCTACTCTTCTTTGTGTTTGTGCTATTGTTGGTCCTTTAGCTTAGCCTTGCTCTGGGGAATATACAAAGAACTCATTTGTAGTGGAGTGAAGCCAAGTGTTAAAAACAATGAAAGCTGTCCACTGCAGCCATTGTCTGTGCTTCTTATCTGTGCTTTTTTGATCCTTGATGTCTATTTACTTTGATGCTTCATCTTCGGTCCCTTTCCTTTTCAAGCAGTGAGCATTTGACACACACACCATCTCTATCGCCTAGCTCTATTGGCTTTTTTTAGGACTTCAACCAAGCTTGTCTCTGTAGCCTCTGCATGGGTTGAATTCCCACAATCCCTTTTGTGTAGCCAAAGACCTAGGCAAACAGGCACCAATGCAGGACCATAAATGGTGCATTAAGAGGCGTTCAGACAGAAGGAGAATAGCAACTATTCAGTGGCCACAGATCGTGGAATGTCATTGAAATTCACCAACTTGTAGAGATGACAGTCAAAGTAACAGTGACCAATGAGAATAGTGCAGGCCACTGACTGGCATATGATGAGGTGAGAAATACATACATAACAGACAGTGTTGCCAAAGTCTAAGTTAAACATATGTGGATAAGACTTTAGGTTTTCCATGTATACGCAAGGAAAAACTGGCAGGATGCAGAACAGAGCCACACGGCCAGATTACAGCAGATGGAAATGATGATCTACTTTCAGCTGAAGTGGTCCTGACTGAACTCTATTAAAAAGGATTAATCTCATCTCTTGAAATTTTATTTCCAAAAATCAAACTGATCCTGCGTTTACACAGGACATCTCATTACTTTTAAAAACTATTTATCCAGAAAGAAGTTGTTTTTTTTTTTGTTTTTTTTTTGCCACAACCCCTACAACTCCTGCAGTCACAACTCCACACACTCACACGATGGAGCTTCTCACTTTCATTGCCCACATTTTCCAACGATTTAAACCAGTCGTCTTCCAGTAAACCTCCTGCTTCTCTAAACAGTGAGTCAAAGCTGCTCTGCAATGCTGGAAATGAAATAAAAACAATGAGTCAAAATAAAATTGCACATGATTATCGTAACTTGCATACGGTGCAAGTATGATCATTTTGTGTCCGTTTTGTTTCTCCTAATTTGATTTTCCTCCTCACACACTGTCATGTACACTCAAATATATGATGTCATGGGAAACAAACAGAAACAAATGCAATTAAGTTCAGTGCCCTCTGCAGCATACAGATAAACAACAAGAGAGGGAGTGTCTGATACCATTCTTCCTCATCCAAATCTACCCCTTTAGCTTGCAAGTGTTACGTTACCGCCAAATAATTTGGAATTGGCAGGGAGATCTGCACGGAGCTTACAGGATGGACAAGTTTTTAATGGAAAATAATACAGAAGCTTGGTGATTGGCTCTGGGAGGTTAGCATGCAGTGGAGATTCACACAAGGTTTGGATTTCAATTCATGATGAAGAGATCTTAGTCCACTGAGGGAACTCAGATTGGTCATGGGTGCATTTTTCAAATTTCTCATCAATTACCTCGACTATCTTGGACATTGGAGAAAACCTGATATCCAATAAGACTGACGTAACTGATGGATGGGAATCAGTTATCTTCTCCCAAGCTAAAAATGTTTCCAACAATTTCATGCTGACCTGCAGTGAATCATTGTCTGTTATGTGAGCTACACGTCATACATGTTCATGTTCCCAGTCTCTCACCCCCACCTTTGCCTGTGTTGAACATATGCCCGAGCAGGGCTTAGAAAAAGACAAGGAACTGCATTGACAGTTACTCTCAGCATATAGAGCCAAATTTGGCTTGGAGCAAAGCGCGCTGCCACAGACTGTAGTGTTTATTGCACTTACTCGAAGCAGGACCCTTGCCTCTTTTGTTTAAAAGAACCATAACTTCACTTGTTCTCTGTGTGGGCACTGGAGAAGGGAGTGTGTCACATTGAGTAATGAGAAACTCAGCTGGAGCAGCGATTATGTTTACACAGACATTCTCCAGGGCACCAGGGCAGATTTACTGAAGGGCTGTAAGAACTGACTGCTGATACAACCACACAGTCAATGAGTGAATGGGTGATA
Organism: Heterochromis multidens; assembly: GCA_015108495.1. NCBI lineage: Eukaryota > Metazoa > Chordata > Actinopteri > Cichliformes > Cichlidae > Heterochromis > Heterochromis multidens. The sequence goes on from VUQS01006559.1 coordinate 33,548, forward strand.
TTTACCAGACTGGACGTGCACAGGAAGCTATAATCCCATTTTTATTAGTCAAAATGCTGTTCTTACTGTGGAATTGATTTTCAAGATTGTACATTTTTAAAAGGATATGTAATGTGGATATATGTGAATTAAAATTTTCCATAGAATAAATATATATCACTTTCACCATTCTTGTTTACTGGGCTTTCAATATCAGATATCCCCAATTTTATTTTTGATATGTCTACATAAGAGTGTCCACTGTTCAGTTATTTGCTAGTCTAATTTTGATTTCAGGTATCAAACATTCAGTGTGTGACACCTCCGGCCTTGTTAATATTGGTTTAACAGCTCCTCCCATCTAATAAAGGGAATGACTTCACCTGTTTGGGAGTCTATACAGTATAAGCTGGTTTCCTTCCAAAATGTCTCTCTCTCCTCCCAGAAGGCTGGTGTTAACTTGGTTTTCTTTCTGCTTTGGTTTGATTATGTTGTAGTTATCCCTAAATCACACGTTGGTTAAAGGTTAGCACCTAGTTTTCTTTTGTTCTCCTTTTTCTCAGTTTATGATCATTAAATGGGCTTGGTGAAAACTGTTACTCTGTGGATCTCCCTTCTTTGTTATGTCCTGAACGAGCTGGGCATAACAAGTGTTATATTGCATATTAACAGTATTTTGATAGTGCTGCTACATCAGCTGCATATTCTTGAATGCCCAAGAAAAATTTCTTCAAATGGTGACAACTGGCCTTTTATCACCGCAGGAACTAGCAAACCGTTTTATCTTTGTGCACCTTAGTGCATATTCTGACTGCAGTAATCGACCTCTAGGACCTCTTTCTGTGCTTTTGTTATTGGAGAAAACAAGTATCTTCTCCATTTTAGGCACTTCTGAGCTGCCACAAAAACCACTGGTCTATGCACAACACTGATTATCAAAATTCAAAAAGAGCATAATTGTTTTTTTGTGTGTTTACATCCTCCTAATGTTATTAGCAAGAATACAGTCACATTGGAGTATACCCATGAATATTCACCCCTAACAACCAACAGGACTGGGGAAGCACAACTGATGGCTAAAATTAAGCTATGGAAATATATTTTCACATCTTAACATTAAGTGCTATGATTTTGCTCACTTATCTCCAAGCCGCCTTCTTTTTTTGTTCCTGTCTCAGTATCACAGCAAAGTTGAACCATTCAGCTCCAGCTGCCCTCAAACAGCACCAGTAAGCTCGTCCTCCATTTCTGATTGCTGGTAGCATCCACAGTCTATAGGAGAATTTCAGCTGATGGGTTTTCAGGACATAGCATGAAGCAAATTTTTTGCTGATGCTGACATATTTTAACTTGTGCAAATGTGGATTTGCTGTGGATTTGATGAAATCGCATCATGTGATAGTTTTGCTTTGTTTTGGTGTGAAAGCACAATAACAGCAGACTGCTGTTTCATCAAACACTGAAATCAACAACCTAAGATTTGCCAAATCCAGTAGTTGGACGTTATAATCAGCAGTGCAACTATTTAAGTTGTCTCACTTTTTTAAATTGAACTGAAAGCACAGTTAAAGCTGTTGCAATATTGCTCCATCACCTCATGAGACAGATGATCCCAGTGGAAACAGAACGGCCAAAAAGGCCTCCATTATACTAAATGTTTGTACCACCAGTTCTTGCTGTGTACCTGCAGTGTAAAGGCGACCAATAAAGATGAATCTAATCTCAGTTTCAGCAGTTTCTGTTATCCAAAACCTTATTCTGTATATCCTAAAACACTTATGACTACTAAGAAAGCATGTTTTGATATCTATGATTTAGATTTATGACTAGTAATTTTGCAACTGCAGATATCCACAACTGGATATTTGCTAACAGCAGTTTGCAGTAGTACTATGGATGTGAATCAAGTACTGTTTCCAGTTGGGAACCAGTTCCCAATTGCCATGAGAATTGTATGACTCCATGATTATCACTTCCTTTTATCAAAGCTGGCATAGCTTTCCAACAGCTGCACATTGTAAAACAATTGCTTCAAACTAATGGCAGTACAGCTTCTGCACACCTAGTTCACATGGAAGCATTTTTATACCATTTCTACTCTGTGTTAGGCGTTAGAGAGTTAGTAGGCTCTTTTTCATACAAATTTGATAATGAATCAATTAGAGAATCAATCAATAATATGACCTATAGCAAGAATCAATAATAGCATTGCTATCAAACACATCTTATCAGCATCACTGCTACATAGGAGATGTGATTTCTGGGCAAACAGCTGGTTGGGTCCATCGGTCAATTATTCCCATCTGTTTGTTTGTGCGTACTTTAGCCAACGTATGTCCAACACTGATTTAATCATTATAATGGAGAGTCAAAATTGCCCAAAATTTGATGTCAAGGGAGCATTCAAAGCCTTTTTTCCTTTTTAATTGTTTGCATCTGTGAATGTAGTTCATTGACCTGCCCTGTGCTTGATAAGTTATCACAGTAACGCATACAGAAATGATGGCCCTCAATTGTGAACTATGAAATATCTGAAATTTTGACCTCTTGGAGAAAACAGTTAATAAAACAGAAAACATTTTTTTTTTCAGCTTAGATTAAAGAAATTTATCCTACAGAATAAAAGTGTGGAGGGGGAGGCAGGGGAAAAGGGGAAGTTGGTAAGGAGCAGAGATAGTAAAGGTGGATGGTTTAAATACCTGGTGAGGTGAAGAAGAGAGTGCAGGCAGGGTGGAGTGGGTGGAGATGAGTGTCAGGAGTGATTTATGACAGAAGGATAGCAGCAAGAGTAAAAGGGAAGGTTTAAAAGATAGTAGTGAGACCTGTTATGATTTGTGGTTTGGAGATGGTGGCACTGACAAAAAGACAGGAGACAGAGTTGAAGATTTTCATTAGGAGTGCAGAGGTGAGACAGTGGATATATTGGACAAAGGATATTAAAGATTGAGCTTCCAGGCAGGAAGAAAAGAGGAAGACCACAGAAAAGATTAATGGATGTAGTGTAGAAGGATATGCAGAGGGTTGGTGTGACAGAAGAGGATTCTAGGGACTGGGTGACATGGAGGCAGATGATCCTCTGTGTTGACCCCTAAAAGGGAGCAGCCGAAAAAAGAAAAAGAAGATACTGTGTATAAAAATATTTATTTTTCAACTGAGCATTAAAATTGACATTTTTATGCCAATGAAACCCTCTTCTGTGCTCAGCTGCAAACCAACAGATTATGTAAATCTGTTTGTGTTGGCAATATTTTTTTTAATCAAAGTGATGTTATTCTAAACTAAAAAACCTTAAATATGTATTTCACAAGAACGCAGAGCTTTAATGCTCCTTCTTCTATTTCATATTTTTAATGGAATTCTAGTCTTTACAGTATACATAAAAAATGATCCCATTACACAGACCTTGCTATTCAAGTTGTGGCACTTAACAACAAACTGCAAAACAAACTTAAGTTACAAATTCATTTGAGCCCTTATTGATATTTTAATGTTGTCTGCTTTTTGTGCCTCGATATAAACCTGAGTATGTACTGTACTAATTTGCTCCTGGGTCAATCTTGTAAACTAGATCTTTGTCTCAGTGAAACTTTCTGAATAAATAAAGTTGGAATAAAAGTTCTTCTCCCTTCTGGGTTGAAGATATGACTATGTACCCACATAAAGAGTCATTAATATGACCACTACTGTGATCAAAACTGGAATCTGCATTACTGCCTGCAAGTAAAGCCACTAACTGATGCACGCTTCAGAGCTGGCATCTCTTCAGTGTCCTTTAATAAAGAATACAGATGAATATGATGGGAAAATTCTTCCTTTTCCCGCGTGTATTGTCCAAGCAGTGCCTTGGGTTTTGCTTGCATCCAAAGTCCACATATTCTCCTGGATGTCTAACAAGCAACACTGATTGGTGAGTTTTGGAATTCACCCTTCAGGGTCTCTGAAAAACCTGCTTTGGGAGCAAGGACATATGTTAGTAAAGAACACTCAAGGCTTTTTTTTGCCTCAATCGTTATCACTGCCTCTTCTTCCATTTCAACTCACCCCCTCCTATATTTTTGATCAAGTTTAGTACTCCCTCCTCTCATCTATTCTCTATATTCAAAGAGAGCAAAGAGAGTGAAGAGTTTTCAGTATGAAAACATTAGGCCCCTCTCCTCTTTCCCACAGCTAAATAGCTCAACACACAGGCATCCAGGAAGTGTGGGGTCATATTCTGCCAAAAAAAGACTACATTATAGGAGCCAGAGAGAAAGAGGAGTAAAGAAAAGGAGTGAAAAGAAAAGAAGAAACTTTAAGTGAGGGTTAGGGTAGCAGGGAAGTGTAAGAAGAGACAGAGAGAAGTGAGGCATGCAAAAGAAGGAGAGTGGGGTAACATTTTCCATTTCCTCTTCCCATCATCCTGCTGTCAAGACATCAACCGCTACCAGTTAAAGCTAATTCTCCCCTCTGCAAAGGAATGGGGAGAAAATAGAAGAGGGGGTTGTGTACTGTTGACCCAGCTGAGTGCGACGAAATGTGGCTGAATATAGTGGAAAACTTCATTTCAACGAGGGGAACAGGAGCCCCTTGAAATGCGGTTCTGGGTTCACACTCCACATTGTTTGGATGATCAAATTTAAAACGATTTCAGAAAAGACAAACAGGGTTAGATTCGCGGCTCTTAGCTGGTGCCTTCGATAGTGGTTATATAACTATTTCTGCTGACTTCAGTTCTGTAAAAGGAGCCAAAATGTGTGGCAGGAGCAGCCTTAACTCTTCTTTATGGACTCCTTTCTGTGTATGAAACAGTAGTTAACTCATAACTTACTGCCTCTACACTGCTTTTGTTTGGAGTATGAGTTTGTAGGAATTTTAACTTTTATTACATGTGATTGTTTTATTCCTTTTTTCTTGACAGCATGTCTCAGCTTTATTAAGAAAATCTATTATGAAGTTGTGAATATTAGTATTATTCTTTTTTATTTTTTTTGTTAGTAACCATGAACAAAAGTTGGAGGTTCAGCTCAGTGTCCTTGTGGACCAGTAAACTGGTTTCTGGACTGAGGCTGATGTAAATGACTCATTGCTGTGCATGCGGTAATGCTCCCTTGCTGTTTCCACTGCAGAGGCTTCAGTGTGTGATGGAGAGGTGTATGTGAAGATCAGCTACTTGACTAATGGCCATTTGTCATTTCCGGTTGTGTATGTGAAATATATTTTGTCTGTGGACCTGAAGGAAAGGGGAAAGAGAGGAAAGTGATGTGAGAAAAGCAAATGAGAGAAGAGATGAGAGAGTGAGGAAATGTCTGTAAGCGAGGGAAAAAGGCTGATTCATACCGCTGGAACAGTCATCGCCTCGCCAGCCTCCCTCACACTGGCAGCGATCTGGAGCGACACACCGGCCATGGACGCACTCCTTAGTGCAGCGAGCTGTTGGTGAGAAGAAACAGAATTAGCAACAGATTTGTGGAGAACAGTTTTTAAAAACTTTAATGTTCATGTTATCTAAAGCTTTTGGCCAGAAAATTGGATAACGTCACAACAGCACAGTAGTTTTTTATTTAAGCAGGTTCCACTGAGGCTGGCGACCTATTTTTCCAGAGAGACCTGCCAAGCATTTTCAACCAGGACGACAAAGACACGCAAATAAAACTGTTCTAAAACCCAGGTGAGAAGGTATGAGGGTACAAAGAAAACAAATACTTACTAAAAGACAAGGCTGTGTATAAAAAATGGACCTAGCCTTCGAGTGAAAAAGTAAAGCCATTAAGAAAGCCATTAAACCTGCATTCTTTCTAATTGCCAGCAAGGGGTGACCAGTCTGGTTACAAAAAGTAGTCCAGTTATATATAAGTCTATGAGAAAATGACCCTCACTAAACACTAGTTTATGGTCTCAGTGACTAGTTTGAAAACCGCATTGCATTGTGAACTTCAAATCCTTCTCCTCACATACAAAGTCTTGCATAATTAGGCCCCATCATTTGTTAAAAACCTCATTGTATCATCCTAATAGAGCACTTTGCTCTCAGACTGAAGGCTTACCTGTGGTTCCTAGAGTTTCTAAAAGTAGAATGGGAGGCAGAGCCTTCAGCTTTCAGCTCCCAGTTTGGATTCAGGAGACAAATACCTTGTTTAAGGATGTCTATCTCCTGAAGACTAGGCTTCAAACCTTTGATACAGCTTATATTTAGGGCTGGATCAAGTGACCTTGAACCATCCCTTAGTTACACTGCAATAGTCTTAGGCTACTAAGTGACTTCCCATGATGCATTACGTATTTCTTCTCCACTTATTTCTTTCTTTCCCCATGTGTTTATATTACTACTACTACATGTCATCAGCTATTGTCTTCTCTCTCCCATAATATGTGTTTTGTCATGTTCTCTTTATGCTCTCCTTTTTTGTTCTCTTGTTCTCTTTCCCCTCACCCTCTAACCACCGGTGGCAGATGGTTCTGCTGGAGGTCACTTCCTGTTAAGTGGGAGTTCTTCCTTCCTACAGTCGCCAAGTGCTGCTCCCAGGGAATTGTCTGATTGTTGTGGTTTTCTTTCTAATACTGTAGGGTCTTTACCTTACAGTATAAAGCACCTTGAGGTGACCGTTGTTGTGAATTGGCGCTATATAAATAAAACTGAACTAAACTGAATTGAAAGTTTGGTGTTTCTTTTGAATATTACGATCCCCATTTATTCTAAATGGGACAAAAAACAGGGCATGCTTGAGGGCCAAGTTACTTTTAGTTACCTTCCAATTTAATCTCAAGTAGGCCACACAATTGAAACCCCTGCAAAACAACTGAAGCTAATAAAAGAAAACCTAAAAATTTATCCCTTCTTTTTGTATAGTATAGGTACAGTCTGAAGACCTTCACATGTACCTAACATGTGAACACTGGTTCACATTTATTCAATTAACAGCCTGAGATGGAAAAAATTAATGAAATTTCAACAATATGTCTCAGTTTTCCAGTTTCAGTCACTCTGCTGTCATTGCAAAATGCGTTGGCATCATAGCTTAACTGCCTTACTTCGATGTAGTATGGAAGTATTCTTGGTTTATCAGTCTGATCCATTCCTTGTTACCATGTCTGGTTTAAATACGGTACAGGATAAAAGAATAATTTACCAGTAGGTTTACACAAGCCTTGTACCTAAAGGATACAACATCTCAAACTCATATTGGCTGCAGCAGGAAACATACTGTTTTCTCTTCATACGCTGGAACAGGCAGCGAGAGATGTGTCTTGTGAGATTATGATTGGAAGATGAGCTCCATGAAATCACTCCAAAGATATGAGGGTAGTTTGACCGAGATGGCCTCATAAATAAAAACATACCCATGACTGAAGAGCGAGATGGCCAGCCAACAGCAGAGCAGGTTACAACAGCAGTGATTAGAGTTATTGGTTTTAAAGTTGACTTGATGCACTGTGATAAACTGAGTCCAGCTTATAAAGACATTGTAGTGATACATTTGTGGATAACATGTCATCATATTCAGTAGGTGGGAAGAAAGGGACAGCAAACAGCTTTTTACCTTTCTTATAGAATTAAAAATTATTCTTTAGAATAAAAAATTAAAGTCTTTTTCACCAAAGTCAAGTTGGAATCAGAGTCTCTATCTGCTGCTTGATAAATTACAAACTGAAAATTTGGCTGCAAGAAACATGATTAAGAAAAGAAAAGAAAACTCTCCAGATTATTTTCTGGAATCACTGTAGAAGTCTGTGAAATCTCTATAAAGTAAAAAACAAGAAATAACAGATCACTTTCCAAAAGCATCTTCAGATGTCTTCTGTGTAGTCCCAACGATATTCAGTTTGCAATGATACAAAACAGAAGTGCAACAAATCATCACAAAAAACTACAAATTAGCTGGCAGTTTATTTTTATTGCTCGAATCATTGATTTCTTAATCCCTGTAGCTAAGCTTTTGTCATTTTCATTTCTTTTTTTTTGTAAGATTCCAGATTTACTAATTATGCATGATTTTGGTCTTTCTAATTTGTTTTTTTATCATTAAAAGCTGTGAAATTTATTTCAAAGCCACAACTTTGAGTTGTTTATACAATCAGAAATCTATTCAACTGAAATGTATTCTTTCCCTGTAAACGTATTCCACCCATCGTAAGCAGTGCACGAGCTGCCAACTCGACAGCTGGGCTCAACCATGCAATTGAAAGCTCCAGTGTTAAGATGCCATTCAGACTGTCAAGGATCTTCCTTGTAAAAAGAGCCTCTGAGTCGTGTGCAAACCAACATCATAAACGGCTCTGCTGCTAATTAAGTGAATTCAAACATGCATTTATGACTGGAGACTACAAATCTCTTTAATTTTTTTGTTACAAAAGTGTTTTCTCTACTGACAGCCACGTGCTGCATATGCACATGTTTTTCTTTCAATTCAAACTCAATAAACAATAATTTTACTGATTACTTTTTCCCCTTTAAAATTAAGGCATGTGGATACTGGAGGAGGGAGACTTGGGGATCTAACATGTCATCAAATGAACAAGGTAAACATAATTATATGTAATTATATGTATTTAGAAAAAACACTACATTTTACAGAAACTGGGTTTAGAGTCATAGATGACACGTTGATGGGAGATATTTCAATTACAAAGCTCAAAACAGTGATCATTTGGTTCCGTCTTGGCTTTTCTCATGTCACTCATGAGAATCAGAGTTTTATGCTAAAGGTGGCACACAATAAGCAACCATAAACCCATATTATCTCTGCTGGGCGACAAGCACTTGTCTACAAAATGCCTGCTTTTCAAGTACAAACCATAGAAGCCTTCTTATTACCATACTTTACTTCTAAGATCATCCAGTGATGTATGGGAAGTTTTATAAAGCTATGGTAGAATTTTCTTAAAACCATGCAAGGTCATGTATGGTTTCACATTATTTATATCTGTCACCGCTGCTTGTAAGCAATAACAGAGTGTCAGTGGACTGCTGACAGCTGCAACAGTTTCAACCTATGCGACTACAGTGACCAGCTACCTTCCACCCACTCCATAACATTTGGGCCAGTCACAGGAGCACGTTCAGTGAGAGACTGAGGTTACCCAAATGCACCACTGAACGACACAGGAAATCATTCCTGCCTGTGGCTCTCTGTACAATTCTTCCATTTAAAAGCACAAGTATACACTGCAATAGTTGTACACCCTAATATCTGCACATCCTTTACAGGGAAAATGATTGTCAGTATGATGAGAGGGACACTTCAGTTTCAACTTTTATATTTTATATTTCAAATTTTGTGTAATATATTGGGATATTTATATATTAGATCTATTTGTATTAGAGATATTTTGTAATATATTGTATTATTTGTAATATTGGTACTTTAACTTGTTCGTTACTGTCTTGGAACAATTGTGACCACATAATTTCCTCTGGGATTAATAAAGTATTTCTGATTCTGATTCTGATTCTACAATATTAAAACCAGCCTAGAGGGCCAAACACACAGGAAGAGACTAGCAGCCATGTGACGAGAGAAAGTCACTGAAATTCAACGACTTCTACTGATCACAGACGAAAAAAAAACTTCAGAGACACAAAGTGGGCAAGTTCCAAATTAAACCTGCATAATGTTCCAGGCAAGTGATTGATCCCAGCTTGCTTAGGGCGAGAGACAGGGTACACCCTGAACAGGTTGCCAGTCTGTTGCAGGTCTAACAAAGAGAGACAGACAACCATTCCCACTCACATTCACACTTACGGCCAATTTAGATTTACCAATTAACGTAACCCCACTAATTGCACATTTTGGACTGTCGGAGGAAGCCAGAGAATCCATGCAGACATGGGGAGAACATGCAAACTCTACACAGAAAGGCCCTGGCAACATGGTGGATTCAAACCCAAGAGGTTCACTGTGAGGCAACAGTGCTAACCCATGTCATAAACAACTTTTATATTATTATTAAGTGAGAATGTAATATGTAACACCTTCCCTAGAGTAGAAAAAACTGTCTGAAACTGAGTGTTTAAAGCAGTCTGAAGCCTGAGCTTTTGACTCACAGGGATTACATACGCTGACCCCATTATTTGAAACTTTGGCTATATTTAATATAAATAACAGAAAATAAGGAAAAGCCTAAACAATTGGCCATAGGCACTGACAGGATATTTGGTAACCTCCCATGTTATTAAATACTTCACAGTGAATGGAAGGCAGTGACCAGCATAAAAAAAAAATGAGCTTGGATACTTTATTTTCTTGTATTATGATGCATGAAAACACACTGACCAAATGCTGAATTCATACAACTGATGACATTTATATGATGCAGGTTTTGCCTAGTACAGGCAGCAGTGCCACACATCTGAACTCAACAGAAGCTTAACTATTAAAACAAAAGTTTTTAAAATGATGTGAAATATTGGAATGAAAATACATCAAATAGATTTTTCTGAAAAATTCCAGCAATTACTGCCAGAAGGATGAGAAGACCCACTGGGTAGTGAACCTATAATTTTGGTTTTTCATTTGCCATGTGCTGCTCATACTGACGATGCACGCTGGATGGAAAAAAAGGAAATAAAAGTTTTCTGTGAGTAATGCGAGTGAGTTACTGTGTGCATAAATGTGACATTGTATTGCTTGCAAACTCAAACTCAGGCAAAAATTTTGGTATTGACTGACTTGATTGATATCTTTTTTGTGTATAACCCAGTGTCATATTGCTCTGTTTAGCCAGTATCGGTGTGCATATTGGTTTCTAGACATTCATCAGAATATACAGCTAAATGTTATCGTATTTATTGTATGTAAAAATTTATAAAAATAAGATGAGGCAGTCCTGATGAACAGCCTGGTTTTGGGAGCTAGATTAGTGCAGTTAATGGGAAATGAATTGCATTACTACAATAGATATAAACAGTTCTTTACAATGATGACAGATGTGCATGAAAGTAGGTGAGTGTCTGTACATCAGTGTAATTCATTTGGTCAAAAGGCATCAAACAGATTAAGTAACAAAAACTGCAGTTCCTAAAGTGGCCACTTAAAGCCAGCTCCATAAACTAACCTCAACCTTAAAAAGCATGTTCATAACAAATGCACAGTTAGTACTGTAACAGTATGGTCACTTTGACTGACAGGTGTCCATAAACTGGACAAAAACATTTGACTTAGCCAGTGTGACATCATTCAGTAGTTCAGTACTCTGCATTTCAATGCCTTAACATTAGCATTTTGGCTACTGCCATGTCAGTTTTTTGGAGCCAGAAGTTAACATATTTGGACAAGAGGGTGGAGTGGTCGGTTATAATCACACGCTAGCATGTTGATTAGAAAGCTGCATCCATAACCTCTCCACACTGTTTGCTGAATTGCTGCTTTTTAAATAGAATTATCTAACAAATGTCTGTGTATGACACAGACTGTGAATTCTGTGCTTCAGTTCTGGTGAGTAAAATTATTGTTACTTGGCACTAATTAGAAGATAACTGTGCCTGCAAATTGCATCCGTTCCCTTCATGAATGTAGCTTGCTATGCATAACTGATAACTTCACACTCCACTGTCTTGTCCAAATAGGGTTGCTGCTGGCTCCAAAAACAACAACACTGAAGCTAACAATGAGGCTTCATGTGGAGGCTCAATGGGGGGTCCAGAAACCAGTGGGTGGCATCACTGTGGCTGCACATCTTTTGTATAAGCAAAACTGTAACAGTCCAATCACTGCTCACATTTTGGTTGTTTCATTCTTGTAGGGAGAACTTTAATGTTGGGTTTGGTCTCTGCTAAAAGTTCTCCCCATCTATCTGTCTCACCTTTCCTGCTGTCTGTCTTAGTAACGTGACACTGACGTATGAGTAGAAGCATAGAGTTCAAAGGTTTCCACGGCTACTTACGGACACATTTGCCTCCACTCTCATAGTAGCCTGGGCAGCACTGGTATCTCTTGCGGTAGTCAGTCTTTACTGCCTGTCTGTAGGCTGTTTTGTAGGTGATCCTGAAAGAATAACACAGGCACACATTATGTTTTGGCCCTCCATTGGCATGAAGAGGAAGTCAGGAAGGAAGTGAGTCATTCTGTTTCTGCTACCTGTGGCGCGCACATCTGTAGGAAGTCCGCGGATCCGAGCAGGGCTCCTCTGTCACTTGGTCATAAGGATGAAAGTAGGACTCCTTCACTGAGGTGGTGAAGCTGAAATGCAGAACAGCACACATACTGTAAATATTACTCCCAGTCAAAGGAGATGAAAAACTTTATAATTTTTTTATGGATCTCAGTGTTGTTCAGTCATCATCGTCGGTCCTGACTGAATTATTTAAACAGCTATTAGATGCATTGTACTTTTTCATAGATGGCTGCACTTTATAAAGAGGGAGGAAGTGGTGACATGTCATCTATTTGTATATACTGTAAATTCCTTGAGTACACGCTGGTCGCTTGCAAATTGGCTTCACAACTGATTTTGGTTTACTTTACCATGCCCTGTTTGGTCTGTTAGTCAACCAACTATCTCTATCCTAAAAACAAATTAGTAAAGCAACAAAAGTGTATGCTGAATTTTAATTAGAAAGCTAACCTCCAACCTCTACAGAGGAGGTACCATAAATAACAGTGATGTTGTTTTTCTCCTCTCTTAAAGGTTTTTTTGGTTGCTGTGGTGTCCTAATGTCTTGTCTGACCACTAAACCTTTCAAATTCTGTAAACTGCAAGCTTTCATACATGCAATGTAGGAGAAAATATTTGGTATTTGGTAATTTGGTATCATAACTGTGACAATTGTTTGTTTGTGACAGTTAAGCAGGACTCACCTCTCCCATGTGCTGCACACATTGGGGTCTCTTGGGTCCAGGGAGCAGCTTAGACCAATCAGCACGCTAAAAAACAGCAGGATGGCAGAGCTCTGCAGAGTCGGCATGGTCCTGAAGGGAAGGAAAAGCACAGACTTTTACAGCAGACTGTAAAAACTTCAACAGCTCACATGACCAAAACTCATCTCTGTTGTTTTTACAGAACAGAATGCAGTAACATACAAAATAAATGTTACTGGCTGATGGAGTAAGCAACAGTAACAAATCTCAGCTTTAAAACTCTTCTGTTCAATAACTGTGGAAAATATTCTACAACTGGAGATTTACATTCATTGTTTTGTTTTTCATTTGCTATTATTAACGTTTCACAGCTTGGTGGATGGAAAGATTAATTGAAAACTGGCTTTGGGCACCTATAAATTCCAGCTAAGATTTACCTTCTGACTTTAAAAGACTTTATTAAATGCTCAGCAGAGGTGAGGCAAAGTGCCAGACTTGAGCGTAACGCTGCCTGCTGAGCTCCACGCCATCTCAACCGAGAGCATAAAACACAGGCATCAGGAGACACCGTGACAGCAGACACGATGGCTGAGTAGGGTGAGAGCATTAGGAGGAAAGAAAATGAGACTGAAAGAGGGATCACTGTCAAGAAATGTGACTCCTAACTTCATCCTGACCCCTATCAATCAGTGCTGCCGCAAAGCCTCGACACTCCTGTGCTGTCCCCTTCCACACTCCAGCAGCATCTGGATCCGATCAGAGAATCAGCCCGAGAGAGCGCCTCAGCACTGGGGACCCTGTTAGGCTCTCAAGGAGACGAAGGGAGACAATTTTTCCCCTAAAAATATCCAATGGAACTGCACACAAGTTCAGCAGGCCACTTGAGTGAGCCTTCTGGTGAAAGTATCGTGGGAATGTACCAAAAACAGGGACGTCATGTTGCCACGTCCTGCTCCTCACTCTTTTCTCAACAAGTTCCCTCTGACAGAATTTCTGGACCACAGCTTCTCATCTCATCTGCATGTGGCCACTGGGAGCTTTCTGATATGTTGAGACTGTGACACTGCAAAACCAGATCGAGAGTATTTTCAGTAAAGCAACTCATGTAAAAACATCTCAGAACAAATCTCTTTCTTACTGTTCATACATCTTTCTTAGATTCTTAGTTGACAGAATCTCTTCCGTCTCTTTTGTGATTGAATGACTATCACCACTCTGTAGGACCTAAATTAAAAGTCACCAAAGCTGTGAAAGTCTGTTAATGTTTTCCAAGAACCCGAGTGTCTCCATGAATGTAAGTTTCATCATCCACACAGATTGTCTGCATCTGCATAGAAGTGCCTGTTAAACAAGTCTGTTATCTTTGTGTTTTAACCTGCAGAAACCCTTCAAATCCTGAAGGAGTCATGCATCTGTGTTTCATGACAAGAAGCTGAAGTTGGTGGATAGATGTAGCATGACCAAAGAAAGAACCCATATCACCATCTTTAAAACTGTAAAGTGGGCCACCATTGACTTTGGCAGAGGAAGCACTCTGAGTACCCTCCTAGTAATCAAGTCATTTTTCCTTGAACCAAAAGTGTCAAGGTGGTTCTAAAATCAGTCAAATTCATGGAGATTCATCCTATGGAAACCATGAATTCCTATCCAAAATTTTATAGAAGTTGCATCATATCAATCTTTCATTCTGTAGAAAGAATTGGGCTGACTGACTGAACTCCCTTTAGTTGTTGTTCATGCGAACTGTAACATCAACACAGCACCGTAACCAGTTATAGTTGCTTTTGAAGCACATTGGAGTCACTGCAGTCTTCTCCTAAATGATTCGTGTTGCAACACAGAAAATATCACCCCATCAACCCTGGTATAGGAATAGAAAAAGGCAAAACAAGCAAACAAAAAACAAAAGAAAAGTGATTGTGGAGCATTTTTTTCAAAGTTTTTTGTAAAACATCTTATCTTTAACACCTGCTGCAGTAACCTTTCTCTCTGCCAGCTGAACATCTCTGTGCTGCTGCAGGTATGCCAGCTCTTCCAGGTTACAAAAATCAAGAGTTGTACAACAAGCTGAAATGTGCACTGGATTGCACTGGATTGCGCTGCACTGGCGACCATAAACTTCAATTTAAAGCCATGATGCTACCTTAACAAAAAATATAGGTGTGTTTGATGGCCAAACTTTCCACTGTCTGACCACATTCAATTTCTAGCCCTGTCTGCTTCATGTCAGACGCTTGTAATCTTGTCTTTATCTCATTTATTTTACACACGTGCTTGCATTTTAGGTCACTTCTACATGAAAAACACACTCCAAATTTAGTTAGTAACAACTTCACAACTTTAAGGCCAAAGCAAACGACCCTGGGCTCAGATGGATCAGAGACACTTAGGAGACTTTTGAAATAAAACATGTCGCCTTTTCAACGTCACCATAGCCACAGTGACATCTGAAAAACTCTGGCTTTTTGTTTTTCTTCAACTTAATCAAAACTTAAATTTAGAGATTAAATGACAGCTGTGTAACAATGACTCCATAAATACTGTTACTGGACTGTTCTAAAAGTTCTCAATTGCAGCTGCAATACATCTGGAACAATAAAAACAAGGCACAACAATGCTATATCAATAATTCTACCGGCAGCCTCTGAAAAGTGACAGTTGGTTATGCTTTAATAACAGCTGCAGCCTGGTCCTGGTACTGGGAAACGAACATTAACTTTCAACACAGATTGTATTTTAGCGGATATTTTAACATGTTGTCAAGTGAAAAGATCTGTAATCGTAGTTTAAGGAACTAAAACGTTGGTCAAGGCTTATAACATAAACTCTAAGTCAGTGGAAAAACTATGATTTGTAGATTTGACCTTGGCAGCTGGCAGTAGTTTCCTCTGCATGTCAAAATGCTTTCTATCCCATCTTCCGTATGTCGCTTATTTGTGGCGGAGAAAAACATTTCACTCACTTTTCATGCGCATTTTTGCATTTTAAGTCACTGCTCTGGAAATTTTGGGAAATTTCCTGAAATAAGAAAAAGATTTGCCTGTGGCTTGATGAATAATACATGCCTCTAATGCTGCCAAGGTCAGCTGTTCAATTCCCATCAGAGCCACCTCAAGTATGTTTATCAAAATTGTTCTATATGCTAATGTATAGAAAAATAAACATCAGAAAAAAAAGATTATGTGATGTGAAGCTGTTCAACATAAACATCTCAGCTCATTAAACAGTTTTATATCTACATTTACTCCATTAAGTCCAGTGACTGGTTATCTCTGCTGGAGATTTGGCACAGTGAAGACTGCAGCACAAATCAGTGTGCAGATCTTCTGCTTCTGATAAACTGCCTTTTACTCCTCTCCTACCCAC
Organism: Heterochromis multidens; assembly: GCA_015108495.1. Classification (NCBI taxonomy): domain Eukaryota; kingdom Metazoa; phylum Chordata; class Actinopteri; order Cichliformes; family Cichlidae; genus Heterochromis; species Heterochromis multidens. The sequence goes on from VUQS01006559.1 coordinate 49,666, forward strand.
CGTCAGGAGTTAATTCACTTACTGGCACAACAGCCAACGCCTAAGAAATCTGTGCCACAAAAACAGAATTTTATAAGAACAGCCAGATGGCTTTTATTAAGAGCAGTCATCAACTTCCCAAGCCACTTCATTGGACTGGGGGTAAATATTTTTCATTACCTTCTTTTCATTTTAATTGTGCTTCATTAGAGAAAGGCTTCAAACCGCATGGGAATTCTTAACCTCTGAGAAAGAGCACTTAATGAGTGCAGATGGAGCTGTTTTGAAGTCGCTTGTTGTTTGCGTTGCATGTTGAAGTTATCTACAGAGCGAAGGTGGGGCAGGTAGACGTCTAGAGCTCCAGGTGGTAGTATCTGGAAGTCTTCAAGGAGGCAACCCTGCTTTTTTTTTTGTGGAATAGAGAAAGGCAGGTACCTTTTTAAAAAAAAAAAAAAAAAAACTCCCCACCCC
>VUQS01006562.1:19981-35000 GCA_015108495.1 Heterochromis multidens
TTTTGTTTTAAAAAACAAAAAAAAAAAAAAAAAAAAAATAAAAAAAAAAAAAAAAAAAAAAAAAAAAAAAAAAACCTGTAAAACTATTAAAACTCTATTATTTACACAAAAAAAGAAAAATTGAGAATAAAAATCAATTACATGCATACAGTATGTAACCTCCTCAACCTGCACTTTCCCAAGATATTTGGGGTCAGCCAGGATCTGTCCATCTTTGGTTTTAGCCTAATTGACACTTGCTGGAGGGGCTTTAATTGCAGACTAACAAGCTGCTATCAACTCCACTCCATCTTGCATGTCCCCATCACACTATTTTGCTCTGTGCTATACTCAGCTCCTCCTCCCCTCCTACATACACAATGACAGCCACAGACTGAAGTCCAGTGACAGCAGACAAAAATTAAGACAACGGCACATAAATTGGCTAAATAAAGCAAATAAAACAAATATTTTTATGTTTTCCCTTCGGCTTAAGGGGGTTGCTTTCTTTCATTTCAGTAACTACTACACTACAGCCTCAGCTCTTCTACACAGTTTATGGCTGAGTAAAGTAAGATGACTACAGCTAAGGGCATCCACTTCTCACACAAACCTGCTAAGTCAGACTGAGGTGCAGGTAGGCTGTTATGATGTTGAGTGAGGTACTAGAAACTACTGAAATGCTGAGGACTTAATTCTTGATTTAATTACTGATTTGCTGTCCATTTTGTCTTCCTGCAGCTCCTCAGCTTCTCTCCATTCTCCTGAGCATTCTGTTAAATCACTCTACTCTCAGCCGCTCAGGTACTCTCAGGCGTTTCTGTAGTTTATGGCTGGCCTGACCTGTGCTCTATATTAGCCTGTCAAATCTTGACAGCCCAAATTTTAACCTTATCAAATGTGAATGTTTGAAGTGGTATTTTTATTTTCGAGCATAAATGTTAAATATTTGTGAACTTTCATTTTCTAAAGTAAAACTAAACTGTAAATCCAGAGGACTAAGACAAGTAGCAGTAACAAAGTATCGTAGATAAAACAAGCTGTTTTTTAATACTTTGGGCTTTTGTAGAATATGAGATTGTTCTTATCATGTTTGGGCACTTTATGAATCAAACCAAAAATGAAAACCACAGCTGCAGCCTCATGTAAGTGAATTCAGTGATGAAAAATAATACATGCATATGATGTTCTTGATCTTTGGGTCAATGCACCAAAAGTAATCTCAGCAAACATAGCTGACAATATCTGTTGTCTGACTTACTCCTCATTGAGGAAGTCAAAGGCTTTGCTCTTGTCACTGGGCAGTTGCTGCAGGGTGCTGCTCTTCTTCTTGACAGATGGCTGAATCTGAGAGGTGGGTGCATTGTACTTGACGTTTACTGGGGCCTCAGCCGCCGGCTTCTTGGCCCCTCCGCCCGACGAGCTGAACAAACGGCTGAAACTGGAAGTGTAAGGGCGGGGAAGTGGAACAGAAAAAAGGGGAGGAGGGGAAAAAAAAGCACACAGACAAACATATAAAGGGGTAGACACAAGCAGTAGCTCCAGCAACAGAGGTAGGGTTCAACATTTAAGGATAAAAAGGTTCCTTTCCCAATGCCAACACACCATGCTAGCTTTCATACAGACCAGTAAATTAATTGATCTGTCTTCCAAACAGCAAAGCATCAGAACACTTGTCCATTCAGAATGCTGAAGAGCAGGGAGTGCAGGGTTAATACTGAGCACCGACTAGGATGTTAGTCAACAACACAGAGCAGAACAGGCCTGACCAAAAACAACTTCATATGTCCTCTACAGTAAGCATACAAGCTTTTAATCAGTCTGTATATAGCAACAGATATTTAAAATATTTCAAGTTAAAATAGCAGAAACTGAAAATCTGTAAATTAAAGTGGACCTATTATGCTTTTCCTTATTTGCTGTCATATATATACAGTTACAAAGGTGTATGCTCATATTAAACACATCCACAGCTTAAAATAACAAAATTACTATATGTGCAACCAATTCCTCTGAGCTCAAGGCTGAGGCTCTAAATGCATCCTTTCAGACAGGATTTTCTACTTTTGGACTTTTGTTAGTGAGATTGGATATCCCTAATATGGTCATCTCAGGCACACAGTTCTGACTATGAGCACAGCAGCTCCACCTGCTATTTATTTCTTTTGTTTGTAAGATGCAGCCAGCCACAAGAAAGCTGGTTTAAAGGGAGGGAGAAGGGAGCTAAAACATCTTGTTGCACAAAGTGGATGAGCTGCACTGAAGTCCAGTACCAGATAAATAAGAATTATCTTGATCTGCGACTCATGCAAAGCTACTCTAATAGAGTTCAACAATAAAAAATGTGGTGTTGGAAATTAACATAATAGGTCCCCTTCAATAAGAAATAATCTTAAACTGTTTTGACCAATACACTCCACCCATATTTCTGAATTCCCTCCCATCTCCATATCAACCCTACCAACACACCTCCTGCACACAGACATCACGACATGGCAGAATAGAGGGACACACAGGAAAAAGGCAGAGATGGCACATTTGTCAGATATGATTTGTCTTATATGTACAACTGTTCCAATCCCAAAGACTTGCCGCATATAGTGTCCATCCTCAAACCAAACTCATTCCTTATGAACGCTAACAAAGGAGAGCACCAGCTGCCTCCGACGCTTCTCTGAGGTTGATGTTTACAAGTTTCTTTAACTTTTAATCAAGAATTTGAGACTGAGATCAGAGGCACTGCTCTCTGGATTGCTCTCCTCTGTTAGGGGTTTGTTATGAGATGAGAACATCAAAAGTCAGTCATGTTTATCATGTCAGATTTACCTACATCCTGGAGAAACCATTCAAACATGGAATACAAAAGAAGAGCAATACAAAACACATCAATATCACTGCAAAAACATGGTAGTTGTGATTTAAGCCCCAAGAAAAAAAAAGAAACTAGGTGCTTACAACTGCCAGAGGCTGGACTTCTTCTTCTCTGGAAGAGCTGGGTTTTCCTTTGAAGCCCTGAAAGGAAAAAAAAACAAGGAGAATTCCTTTAAATGAAATTACATTCTTTTAAAACAGTCTCTACATTTCTTGCACACTACCTGTTTCAGCATATATTTTACTTTCCCTCTGTGTACATTTCTTGCATTTATAATGTACAGAAGTATTTCTAAGAAAATGTATTCATGGCTTGAGGGATAGGTTCCTCATCTTACCGGATCATCTCCGTCCATCTGACAGCCTCCTGCAACTCCATGAGCCTCTCCTTATACTGGTTTCTCTCCATCAGCACTCTGGCCATCTCCACCCTGGTGAAGCGCTTCCTCTGTGCTGTAGGCACATCACTCTGCATGCAGGAGACCAATGATCTACTTCTGTTAATGTGTACTTAAAGATGGCAAATACTTATAGCAAGTTAAATATCTCAAGATTCTATACTGCTCAGATTTATACACCAGTGTATGAAAAGCAGAAATAACAAGCACCAAGGACTCACATCATCCTCGTTGTCATGCTTGACTTTCTGTTTGGCTTCCTCCAGTTCTGCTCGAACTCTGCAGCAGAATAACAGAGTACACACCCAGATTGGCACGACCATGTCTATATGCCATATCTAAAACTGCTGATCCTTGGCTGATGGACTGATGTAATTTTAATACAGTGTTCTGAAGCCAACTCACTTTTTAAGTTCTTCTTCTAATTCTTTGTTTTTCTCCTCCAGTTTGGTCTTGGCCTGAGTGACAGCATTCAGCTCTCCTTGCAGTACCTCCTTCTCACACGACAGCTCATCCACACGGGATATCAGGTCATTCTTCACCACATTCAAAGCATTTCTGAAAATAAATACATATGCAGAAAAGCATAACATCCAATGTGATATCTATATTAAACACAAGGTGGCACCATTGCTCTGTTTCTCAATATTGGTTATTTCTGTGTTCATATTTTGGTGAAATAATTTTAACTGTGGAAAAAATTTATGAAGTACACAAAAAAAAGCCCAACCTCATAGAAAAGTATTTTGAAGGTAGAAACATGATCCCAATCATCATCCCATTTTTAAAGAAAATGAAGAAAAAAAACTTGGTGTCATCTGCAGCCAAATTGTGGATGCACCAGCAGAGATCAGAAGACACTGTGACATATTGGGCCAGATTTACTAACTGCTTGCACCAGCACAAGACCCTCTTATGAGTTTAAAAAACTACTGCACTGGCTTAACTAAAGAGGCACAGTGTCAGTTCTGTGGTAGAGAAGTGTGAACATACAGCATGCTATTTACTGCAAATTGTGCCACTGTTAAACTCTGGGGGGGAAAAAAGTATGTCTTTACTCATTTTTGCCTGAAGCTTTGAGCACAGTGCCAAAGCTTCAAAGGGTCCAACTTGTGGGTTGTAACCGAATCCTCACACTAAACGCTGCTAACCCAAATATATATGAATTATATTGTAAATGAATGTAATGTAGGGAAGCACTGTCGCCTCACAGCAAGAAAGGTTCGAATCCAGCCTTTCTGTGTGGAGTCTGCATGTTCTTCAAATGACTGCGTGGGTTCTCTCCGGATACTCTGGCTTCCTCCCACAGTCCAAAGACATGCATGGGGTTAGGTTAACTGGTGAATCTAATTTGCCCGTATGTGTAAATGTGAGTATGAATGGTTGTCTGCCTCTATGGGTTAAGTCCTGTGACAGACTGGTGACCTGTCCAGGGTTTGCTGCTGTTCCTCAACCCATCCTCAGCTAGGACAGCCAGCCGCCAGCCCACTGGGACCCACTAATGTTTTGCTGCTCTTGGCAGACTGCATTGGTCACTACTGAAATAAAATAGCTGTATCCTAAATTGGCATACCTTTAGCAGATCACCGCCAAAACTTTCCACTTATGGTGGTGCTTCTTTGTGATTGCAGCCTAACACTAATTTGTGCTGCTTAGTAAATGCAGCCTGTCAGTTTGATAGCTCTTTGCATATTGCACTATGGTGAAAGGTGGCTCTTCAGTAGTTACAGTACTCACTTGGTCTCCAGTAGCTGGGTGTTCTCATGGATAAGGTGTTCAACTTCCCGACCCATACCTGAAAATGATCACCCATAATATGAATTCAAAATAAGTATGTAATCTTAATGTCACCTAAAAAAAATTAATTTTAAGTACACATTTACATCTGTCCTACACACAAACTCTCTCAGTCTTACCTAGAAAGTTGTAGTCTGAGAGTCATGCAAAGCGGAATCAAAGAGTTTTATGAGACTCTGCAAGTAGGTTAAGTGGTCTCATTTTAACACTTCTAATTTATAACATCACTGCTTTTCACAGCACAGTAGCACCACTCTAATTTATTCTGGATATCCAGAAAAGAAAAGTCACAAAGGGAACGTATTATTCACACAATCAGGGACACAAATGAGGAAATCAATGCACTGGTTAATAGTGTGGGAAATTCCCTGATACACACCAGAAAACTCATCTGTAAAGATGATAATGCCCGACAGCCAAAGAAAAGACAATTCAAAGAATACGAGAGGAGGGTAAAATTGGTTGTAAAATTAAAGACTGAGGCTACATCATCACTCCTAAGAGAGTGAGGCTCCTTACCCAGCAGGTCAGCTCCTTCGTCCACGTCTCCTATGAGGTCATTTCCTGCAGACGACAGCTCCTCAAACAAAGAGTCAGTGTTGCGGTCGAATGCTAGATTCTCTATACCACCTTTAGTTGGTGTGCTGAATAGACAGTTAGGACACAGAGAGGAAAGGGAGAAGATGATTATTATCACGAAGAGGAATGCATGATTTGCAATACTGTGATCATAATGTACATTTTACTCGTAACAGTTTTTGATGTGGACACTAGAGAAGTGTAGAATGATATACAAGGAGTATGAGGAGTTTGTGTGTTCCAGTGATCCCAGGGGCTATGCTGGCTTCTTCCCTTGGTAGGGTCTCCCTAGGCAAAATGATCTTGGTGAGGGGCTAGATGAAGAGCAATTTAAGAAAACCCTACGAAGAAAAACGAGTGAGGAACTGGTTCTCCCTGCCCAGTGTGAGGGAGAGCACCTGGTGGCCAAGCCTTAGCCCATCAGGCCTGAAGAGGTAACATGGGCTGGCGCTCTCTCTTGTGGGCTCACCACCTGCAGGAGGTACCATAGGGGTCAAGTGCAATGTGTGTTGGGTGACAGTCAGGGGCAGGGGCCCTGGCTGTCCAATCCCCAGCTGTTGAAACTAGCTCTTAGGACATGAAATGTCACCTCTCTGGTGGGAAGAAGCGTGAGCTAGTGTGTAAAATTAAACAAAAGGGCTAGACTCTGTTCCAATCTGGAGTTGCCATAGGTGAGAAGTGGGAGGCACGGGTGGGTATACTTGCATCCCCCCGGTTCACTACCTGTACATTGGGGTTTTCCCCAGTGGATGAGAGAGCGGTTTCCCTGCAGCTTTGGTTCAGGGAATGAGTCCTGACTGTCGTTTGCACTTAGGTGCCAAACAACAGTTCAGAGTACCCAGCCTTCTTGAAATCACTGGACGGTGTGCTGGAGTGTGCCTCACTAGGGGCCTCCATTGTCCTACTAGGAGACTGGGAGGAATGTGATTGGGAGGAACAGCCTGCCTGACCTGAATCCAAGTGGTGTCCTGTTATTAGACTTCTATGCTTAGTTTGTCACCATAATGAATACCATGTTTGAGCATAAGAGTGTTCATAAGTGTACGTGGTACCAGGACAGCCCAGGTAGCAGGTCAATGATCAATTTTGTAATCATTTCGTCAGATCTGCGACTGTTTATCTTGAATACTCAGATGAAGAGAGGAGATGAGCTGTGAACTAATTACCACCTGATAGGAAGTCGGATCTGATAGTGAAGGAGGAGGCTGGACAGGCCTGTTGTGTCTAAACGTATAGTGTGGGTGTAAAGGGAGCATCTGGCAAAGGCCCTGGTCTGTCTTTAATTCTCACCTCCAGCAGAACTCTGACAGCATTCTGAGGGAGGCTAGGGACATCGAGTCCGAAAGGACTGTGTTCTGCACCTCCATTGTTGAGGTGGCTATACGGAGCTACAGCCACAAGGTGGTTGGTACCTGTCGTGGTGGTAATCACGGACCCGCTAGTGAAGGGTTCCTAAAGGACCTGGATGTTGCAGGGATGTCTTGGTTGACACACCTCTGCAACGTCACAGAGATCTGGGGCGGTGCCTTTGGATTGGCAGACTGAAGTGGTGGTTCCAATTTTTAAGAAGGGGAGCCTGGAGGGTGTGCTCCAATTAAAGGGGGATCACACTACTCAGGTCTATACCAGGGTACTAGAGAGTCCATCTGTTAGTTGAACATCGGATTCAGGAGGAACAATATGGTTTTCATCCTGGCTGCAGAACACTAGACCTGCTCTTTATCCTCCCTAGGATATTGCAAGTGTGAGTTTGCCCAACCAATCTACATGTGCTTTGTGAAATTGGAAAAGGCATTCAACTTCATCCCTTGGGGATTCAGATGTGTGGGGTATCTGGACCATTGCTACGAGCCATTCAGTCCCCGTACAACCGCAGTGAGAACTTAGTCTGCACTGCCAGCAACAAGTCAGATTCATTCTCAGTGGGTGCTGGACTTCGCCAGGACTCCCCTTTGTCACGATTCTGTTCATAATTTTTATGGACAAAATTTCTAGGCATAGCCAAGGGGTATAAGGTTTTCATTTTGGTTGTCTCCTGTGAGCTTTTCTCTGTTTTTGTGGATGATGTGGTTCTGCTGGCTTCATCAGGTGGTGGCCTTCAGCTCACACTGGAGCAGTTTACAGCTGAGTGTGAAGCAGCAGGATTGAGAATTAGCACCACAAAGTCTGAGGCCATGGTTCTCAGCTGGAAATGGGTGGAGTGCCCATGCCAGGCCAAAGACAAGTTGCTGTAATTTACCAGTCAATCATTCTATGTCCCTACCCTAATCTGTCTGGGTAGTAAAAGAACGAGATCGTAGATACAAGCGGCACAAATGAGCTTCCTCCCAAGGGTGGTTGGGTTCTCCCTAAGTGATATGGTGAGGAGTTCTGTCATTCGGGAGGAGCTCAGAGTAGTGCTGCTACTCCTCCACATTGAAAAGAGACAGTTGAGGTGTTTTGAGGATATGACTAGGATGCCTCCTGGGTGGGGTGTTCCAGGCATGTCCTACCGGGAAGAGGCCCTGAGGCAGACCCAGGACATGCTGAAGAGATTATATCTCTCAGCTGGTTTGGGGATGCTTGATGTTTCCCTGCAAGAGCTGGAGGAGGTGGCCAGAAGGTGAGAAGTCTGGGCTTCTCTTCTGAGACTGCTGACCTTGTGACCTGGCCTCGAATAAGTGGCAGAAAATGGATGGATGGATGGGATGGATGGGATGGACGGACGGACATTAATTAAACCTGTGAGCTATAGTTTCACTAGATGAAATGTTCCTTTGATATGACATGAAAGACTTAATTAGGCCAGCAACAAACTGTAAGGGCACAGTAGCAGAAAGGAATAGAGAAGCAGTGGCAACAAAAACATCATTAAAATCAGGATTTAGGTCATCAGGGATCCAGATTCCAATGCTTCACTCAACATAACAGATGCCTAACTGCACCTGCGTGAGTGACTCAGTAGAACTTGGAGTAGTTATTGTGGGAAATCAATCTTCCCACTTTAGCAGTCACTTTACTTTAATCAGCAATAAAGAGTACTGATAAGGTGAGGCTCATTAGCAGTTAGTGAAAGGTAAGGTTATGATGAATGGGAAGTGAATGTAATTTCATTTTTTTTTTATAGTTTTGTAAAACCTCATATATCAACTGATAATTTAAATGAAGTGATGAATCTAATTATTGGTTGTGTTCCCAAATTACTGCTGTACCTTGTTCCTCTGCAGCCAGCGAGGTCCATGTCCAGTTCAGGGGTGGACTCTATGATAGCCTGCACCTCAGACTTCTCCAGGCTATCTGCTCCATCTATAACCAGCACAGATGTACTCTAGATTTAAGACTGGCATAGTTTTCTAGGCATTGAGAACAATTACAAATGAATGCAGTCATGTTAACATGACAGAGAAGCTGTGATAACAGAAGTACTGACCATCATTTTTAAGAGGTGTCGTATCAGACTCTAGACCCCTCTGCTGTCCTTCCTGCACTGCTACTATGTTCTTATTGCTCTCTGGCTTTCCACTGTTCCAGTCCAGGTTCTTGTTGAGGCCATCTGAAGCTTGCTGGTCCTGTAAGGGAGTGTCCACAGACTCCATGGCGACATCAGAAGCAGACCCTCTCCCAAGACTAGACATGGGACTCATGCCGGTGGACCCACCATCATGAGGAGACAGCGGTGTGGTGCACTGAGAATTACTGCTGTAGGTAAATGTGGGGGTGTTTGATTTAGAGGCACCACCCTGTAAGGACATGGGAGTGGTGGATTTGGACCCTCCATCTTGTAAAGACACAGAAGTTCCACTTTTGGAGACACTTCCCTGGTTGGTTTGCGTATTGGACTTGGAGCTTCCACGGTTTACATGGGCCAGTTCATCCTTAAGGTGGAGGAGGAAGAAGGCCGTCAGGAGACACAAGGAATCAAAAAATAAAACTATGACACTTCAAAATTCACTCATCAGCTGTAAGAGTTAGGTTATGTGCAGCTCACTTCATTCCAAACAAATAGTCAAGCCAAATTATAAAAAAAAGAAATTACTATTGTTCAAGTTAAATTAATACATCATCGGAAAAGAACATCTACATTTCCTCTATTCAAATAGAATATTATGTGCTAACTATGTCAAAATGGGTACACCTTACCATGCAGCTAAACATTAAAGATAAACAACAAAACCCAACCCAAAAACAACAGTATGTTACCTGGCCTAACACACAAAGTGATAACAGCTGCTTATCCAGCTAGATCTGGCATGAACTCAGGTCCTCCAAAAGCTGGATCACTTGTAACTGAGGTAGAACATGTTTGACTATGTGGCTAACCTGCTTCAGAGCAGGTTGACTCTGTAAAAACTACCAAAAGCATGACCATTAACCAATCAGGTCAATGGAAAAAAACTCCCCGAGGAGGACAAAAATACAAGAGTTTACATGTTACAACTACTAAACTGTAGAGAGGTGCAGAGTTTTATATCAGTAATCTGTTGGCTTCCTAATGTGACAGTTATACATTAATTGGACAAAGTATCTTTTTTTAAATTACACCTAGGTATTTATCTCTAATTTCTAATTGAAACATTCTAGACATTCTTTAGGCATTTATTTCATTTCTTCAAGGTTTTTATTGCAAATGATACAAATTTCCTCAGAATAGTCTGAACAATATGACCTCAAATCAAAATCATGACTAATTGAACATTTTACCTCGATTACAATTAATTTGTTTTTGTATTTGATTATTTTACACACACACACACACACACACGCGCGCGCACACACATGCACACAAAATATATTATTATATTAAATGATTCAGAGAAGGCTTGGGAGAAAGTGCTGTGGTTAGATGAAACCAAAATAAAGCTCTTTGGCACCAACTTGCCCCACCGAGTTTGAAGGAAGAGAAATGCCGAGTATGACCCAAAGAACACCATACCCACAGTCAAGCATGGAGGTGGAAACATTATGCTTTGGGGCTGTTTTTCTGCTAACAGATTGGTGGTATTACCTTTGGTCACTGAAACTATTTCTTCAAGCAGTTTTCTTCATTTTGTTTGATTCCATCTTTACCAAAGCCAAAAATGTATTTCAATGACTGAAAGCATTTTTATTTTGGCACAATTTGCTCAAGTTGCGCAGTTGGCTCTGTGTTTGAGTTTTCCTCCATGATGTTTCCAAGTCACAGAGTGGACGGGGCGGAGTCATGTGACAACACACTCAGTACTATGTTTTAAAGGGGGCAGTACATATGCGGGGAGCATTGACAGAATTTAAAAAAAAAAAAAAACATGAAATAACTGACATGGGCAAGATTACTTCGATTAGAGGTTCTGAATGTCCGTTTTGATTCATTTTCAATTAATTGTCCAGCCCTACCTCAGACAGTCCTTGAGATTACACTGTATATTCCACCTCGAAGCATTTGTTGCTGCCCTAATTATCAAATGTCCATACAGAACATTGCTCAAAGTTCAGTAGATGTTGCATGCAATTATCTACTAGTTAACTGGGTCACTTGATAACCAGCTTCTTGATCAGTTTCAGTTTCACAAATCTTTTTAAATGTCAATAAACCTTAATTATTTTATGTAGTTCTTTTACTTTGACACTTATTAATGTTGAGAAGCTAAGAACCACTGACCCTTCTCATACTGCTAAAACATTCTATTGCTAGGCAAGCATCATGCATTTTCACAGGGACTTGAGGTAATTTTAGTATGTTAGCATGAGCAAATATAGACACACACTTAACAATTCCTGCACCACATCTAAGGCACAGAGCACAGAACTAGGTTAGTCTAGTGGATGCACAGGTTGTAGTTTCTACCTGGTCCTGATCAACATCCAGATTGGGAAAATTCTCCTGTGAACTTTCACCTTCCACTGTGACTGGAGAAAATAGTTCCTCAAGCTGAGGAATATTAAAGATGAATTATTCACTATACACACTATACAGTTATACTGCTGTATAGTGGACAAGCTAATATCAAACTACTCTAAGGAGGTTCAAAAGCTCCAAAGACAAAAACAGGAATTTGTTATTATAAAGCCAAAGTGTGAGAAAACCCTGAACTCTCTTATCAAACTAAACAGTGAGCCCTGTTCACAGCTTCCTTTGGCACAGAAGGTGGCCTCCTTGCCGAAGGCTCTCTATATAAGTCAATCAAAACTGAAGTGGCCTTTCCAGTAAAAATGTAATACTCTAAAGTTTCATGAGCACTTAGCAGTGGCATTTAGATATTCTGACCCTGCATTGTTTTGATCTGCTAATGCCAGCGACCTCTCTCCTATAAATAGCATAATGCTGATGGAAAAGAATCAATCAGGACAATAACACCATCCATACAGATTCCTATCACCTTGACAAACACACAAGGGATGACGAGGCTTCCACAGACATTGACTGAACCAGTATTATAGAATGAAATTAAATCCAAACTAGTGTTTCCTCTAATATAGTCTGTTCCCTCTCTGAAACCACCTATTCTCCTCCCTCTGCACCGGTGGGAGTATTTCCTTTCACATCGCTTGTCTGCACATTGGCGTCACTCTATTGTTGCTATAGTAGCACTGTACAGCCAATTGGGACAGTGCTCAACTGTCGACCGTGGCTCTTCCCTACGCCTCCAAAAAAACATCTGCACAAACACACACACAGGCTGCTGAACGTGGTGGGGGAATGGGATCATTAACTCTAAATCTTCTGAAAATGTCAAGTAAGAGGACAAAACACAAAGGCACTGCTGTGTAGCTCAACTAAAGTGTAAAACTGTGTCACTGTGTAGAAGCTGAGTTAAAAAAAAAAAAAAAAAGATACACTAGGATACATTGCACTCTTATTAACCAAAATAAAAATCCTGGTGGCCAAAAGTGAACCTATTTCACTTTCACACTCTTACAATGTCCCTTTGACCCAGTACAACTGTAATAACTACAAATGAATACTTATTAGATGCTTATTAATATTCATGATGGAGCCTTGCTGGAAGCATGGTTTCCAACAGCAACAATGTGAAGACACTGTGTCCTTTCCACCCTCCCCTAAGGTTAAAGGCAGGCCCCCGAATGGTACCACTTTCCCTGTTTGCTGGGCTCTGCGCCACCCCATCTCTCACATTCACACACACACTCACACACACACACACAGAGGCTGCTAAAAATTCTGGACACACTGAACAACCCTTTCTCTCTGGGTAGAAATGTACTCTTTCTTTGGTGTTTTTGCTGGCACTGGGTGTTTTCAATTTGGTTCCACAAACTCTTAAGTGAACACGGGATGATGTCACCAGTCTGATCCGTGGGAAGCTCACTAACTTTACATTTTGGAACTGTTGATTTGAAGACAAGTCTTTCTTTTAAATGAATTAACACTGCAAACCGGGACCTGCCTACGTCATACCTTGAGGCTGGTGTTGGACCGTGGATGGCTAAGGTTGTTGAATCTCCATGGTTCAGATGGGGTGTCCACGGGTTCTCTGTGGAGGTCAGGGGTCATACCATCAGCTGCAGGAAGTTGGAAGAGGCCCATGGAGACTGGACGCTCTTTCCTGGAGACAGAAAGACACAGAGGGAGGGATGACTCAAAAGTGAAGAGAACAACTTTGAAAGGAAGGAGTGAACGATTTTCTGAGAGAATGGCCTATTAATGTTATACAATTAGCTATTCCCAAACATAAGAATGCCATACACAATTTAAAATCTGAAAATCTTTGATGGCCCATACAAAACCTCATTAAAACTGACTGAAACAAGATGTAGATGAATTATTTCCTTCTACGTGCTTTTCTCATTTTGATGAGAGAACATGTGTTGAGAATGAAAAATAGGTTAAAAAAATTAAAATTTTCAAATACCAGGGCTTTGTTTTTATGTGTTCTGAATACTATATTTAAATATAAATATTTAAACCTAAATTTTTTAACCTAAGCCTAATTACATAACTGAAAATAAAAAATATTTTTATTTACTGGAAATTAACTGCCACAGCATACCTGTAAGTACGGTCAGAGCCCACCAAGGTGCTGTGGCTCAGACCCCAGACACCCACTAACATGAGTCTCTGAGGTCAATCTTAAGCCATGCCCACATTAATCATTTTAATTTTTAAAGTCATAACCTTTGCTGCATCACGCAGACACTACTGCTGCTGCGTTTTTGGAACCATAAAACTCCAGGACTGCGTTTTAGTCTGGCTGGTCAAAAATGGACTTTTAGAAATAATGGCACATACACTGAGATTAGCCTTTATCAGTCACTACCACAGACGGTATAAAAGATAGACGTTTCTTCTGAGTCTGAAAAGTGTAGCCAGCGTTAAAGTACTTTAAGCCTGCATTCTTTCTACTGGCCACAGCGAGCAACACCTGTAATTACAAATATACTTCCAGCCCTATAAAAGTCTATGAGAAAAAGGCCACTGGTCATTCACATGGCAAAGGAGAATTATCTGCACACGCATTGTCAGTCACAAGTTGTTAACCCATAAGCATGCAGTTTCACAGACAGCTCCGCCCCACTCTTATCACATCCATGAACCTATTTCACTTTCACACTCTTACAATGTCCCTTTGACCCAGTACAACTGTAATAACTACAAATGAATACTCATTAGATGGTTATTAATATTCATGATGGAGCCTTGCTGGAAGCATGGTTTCCAACAGCAACAATGTGAAGACACCAAGGTAGCCACGGCGAGAAATGCTCATCTGGAGGCTTCAAAATGGGACTTCACAAACCAATGGGTGACATCACAGTAGCCACATCCATTTACACTCTATGGTCACTACGTGTCATTCCCTGACTCATTAAGCCAATATCATATAATCCTTTGCCAAAAAAAACAAAACAAAGACATTAACCTTGACTACAGCTAATTAATAACCACCAATTAATTCAACAGATGTTGATGACCTTATAGTCACCTCGTATGCTAGCAGCAGTTGTGTACCATCATGCTACTACTACAGTGGGGCAAAAAAGTATTTAGTCAGCCACCAATTGTGCAAGTTCTCCCACTTAAAAAGATGAGAGAGGCCTGTAATTTTCATCATAGGTATACCTCAACTATGAGAGACAAAATGAGAAAAAAAAAAATCCAGAAAATCACATTGTCTGATTTTTAAAGAATTTATTTGCAAATTATGGTGGAAAATAAGTATTTGGTCACCTACAAACAAGCAAGATTTTTGGCTCTCACAGACCTGTAACTTCTTCTGTAAGAGGCTCCTCTGTCCTCCACTCGTCACCTGTATTGATGGCACCTGTTTGAACTCGTTATCAGTATAAAAGACACCTGTCCACAACCTCAAACAGTCACACTCCAAACTCCACTATGGCCAAGACCAAAGAGCTGTCAAAGGACACCAGAAACAAAATTGTAGACCTGCACCAGGCTGGGAAGACTGAATCTGCAATAG
>VUQS01006567.1:0-14694 GCA_015108495.1 Heterochromis multidens
AGATCTTTCACCTATAGAGAACATTTGGCGCATCATTAAATGGAAAATACGTCAAAGATGACCACGAACTCTTCAGCAGCTAGAAACCTATATCAGGCAAGAATGGGACTAAATTCCAACACCAAAACTCCAGAAACTCGTAACCTTGATGTCCAGACGTCTTCAGACTGTTTGAAAAGAAGAGGAGATGCTACACCATGGTAAACATGCCCCTGTCCCAACTATTTTGAGACCTGTAGTAAGCATCAAATTTGAAATGAGCTCATTTTGTGCATATAATTGTACATTTTCTCAGTTTCAACATTTGTTATGTTATCTATGTTCTGTTGTGAATAAAATATTGGCTCATGTGATTTGGAAGTCCTTTGGTTTTCATTTTGTTAAAATTTAAAGAACGTCCCAACTTTTCCGGAATTTGGGTTGTAATATTGATATGATTATATTTATGTAATTATTGACCAATCCAAGACTTTTTGAAATTGAAACTTGAAAAGATTGAAAAGACTGAATTGTCTGTTCCTTTGTGTATTTTCATCCTGGTGGCATTGTAAGGGGAGGGATTTTCCTCAAAATAATGTGCGAACATTGTGGCTGTTGCGCTCTGGGTTCTTTTTAGGCATTAAAGTTATGCAGTGGGTACTGTATGTGGATTGCAAGTGCTAAAAACCTGCAGTTCTTTCATATATCTTGATCTTAATATTTGTTGCTTTAAGCAGATGGCTTATGCTGTGGTTATGTAGAGTGTACAATATGATGGAATGGGTCTCCAGGACTCTGCACAGGTCATGTGACTGAAAAGTATGAATCGCAAACATATCTATTAAAAATGCTTCAGTCTGTTGCATACTTTCATAATACTTAAAAGTACTCTCAAAATTAAACCCTTTTGCAAAGCTGGAACATATTTAAATTGGAGTCAGATCTTGGCCTCAAACTAGCCACTCTTGGGGAGTGTTCATCCTTGTCTGTCTGTCTGCATCTATTTTTGTGCTTCGTTGTATGTGTGTATTTGTGTGTGTGTGTGTGTCTGTGTGTGTGTGGGGTGAGTAGGCTGATGCGATTAGCCAGACCCAGTGGAGTGAATAATATTGTGTCTGCCCCGAACAGGAAGAGATGGAATATAGCTGTTGCTCTTTATTATACTGTAGTTTGTCTACTCCACAATCAGATATGCACAGAGTCATCTGTGTGCATGCTTGTACACACTGATATCGCCTAACACAAGCACTTTTCTTATACCGATGATTCTACTTACAACACACTGCAAGTCACTGTCGCGTAGGGCTTAATCTTTTTTATGAATACTCATGCCACTTTGTGTGTGTGCATGTGCCACAACATCTTTGGTGTTATTGATTTTGCTAAGATTTAATATTCATGTATGTGTCTACAGGGATCACTGCTTTTTGTTTGGTATTAGTTTTCTAAGCCTTAATGTTGCTCAGAGTTCTCTCAGAGAGCCTTTTCTGCAAATTACTTTGCATAAACATTTGTAAAATGGCCAGCTCAGCTTGTCTCACTTTGGCCTTGAATTTATGCTCCTTCACATCTTATCAGGCAGACCAGCTGCTGAAATGACATATAATATTTGGACACAAGATCAACAAATCAATGAGGTTTACCCTTTCTAGCTGTCTCAGCTTTATCTCCCACACTTTCTTTCTTTCTTTCTTTCACTTCACATAGACTTTTTTGGAGCTTTTTTGTCTGTATGTGGGCTGAAGATGGTTTATGAGTGTATTTTTGTTGCTTTATGCTTGGATTTTTTTCTTTTACATAGTGGGCAGGGGGAGTCTTTGTCAAAGTCAAAAGCAGCCAGGGACTGTAAGCGTATTATTTGGTCTCAGACAGTTGGTCAGATTTTATCACAGCAGTTTGGTTTTAGGAACAGATGGCTGCTTATGTCTGCTGCATCAAGTAAGGAAAGGAGTTGCCTAGTCGTAGGGCAGTTGTTTGAACATGGTTTCAGATGTTGCAGTTGACCTGATGATACATTTATCTCTCCCAGAGTGGATCCTTGCGTAATGTTGGCATAATTAGATAAAGGGAGAAAAATTGTGTTATATGTGCAGTAGGTCATTTTTATTGCAAAGCAAAATATTTTTAATGTGTGAACTATGTGTGTTTGCAGGGATATTATGCTAGAGTCTCATGGCAGAGCCCTGACTATGATGAAGGAAGACTTCACTCATCAACTGGCCACAAAGGTAAGTCTTTGTCAATAAGAACAATAACCCTTTTAATACTGATTACACAACAGTAAAAAATATGCTTAGCAGGTGTGCACTAAGCCAGTTTGTGGTGTGATCCAGTCCTTTTTTTTAGCAGATTCATAATTATTCCACCCTTTATTTTCCAGAAATGCCCCATTTGTTTCCTTTCAAACACTTGTGCTGCACAGGGCTATGAGCAGCTTAGCAGCTGCCTGGCATCTTAAGATTTTCTGATCATTTTGATGTGGTCAAACATTTTACAGGAACACGATGCAGCTGAATTATGTGGAAAAAAGATTAATACCAGTCCTATAAAATAAACACCGTCCTAGACGCATTGTCAGCAGCAGATGACAAGAAATGTAATTTGTACCGTGCATTGTTTTAATTTTGTGTGATAAAATTAGCCCAGCGACTGTGAGTGTATCAGTTTACCAATGTCAGACATTTAGTTTGTGTGTGGTGAAGTAAACAGACGTTTAGGAGAGCATCCAAGCTGTTGTCACAG
Source organism: Heterochromis multidens (assembly GCA_015108495.1). NCBI lineage: Eukaryota > Metazoa > Chordata > Actinopteri > Cichliformes > Cichlidae > Heterochromis > Heterochromis multidens. The sequence continues at coordinate 2,722 of VUQS01006567.1, forward strand.
TTCAGAGGAGTCTAATAGGGAGAATCCTGACACACACAATGTGGATAACATTACGAGACTCCAGGACCACCAGTCTGTTTAACACCAGATAAATTGAACACACAGACATGCATGCACACAAAACCAATCTGCCTTTTATTAGTGAAACAGTGCATTGTCTGCCTGTCTGGCAGCAGAAGTCACTGAGGTTTAGCTGTGTGTCACAACAAAGAGGGCATTTTACCAGAAAAAAGAAGGAAATTAAGCTGCTTTCTGTCTCATTTCTTTCTTTTTTGCTTTTGCTGATTAATCTTTGTATGAGAACATATGGATGCACATTTGCACCTTTGCTTGAGAAAGATCACAACCATAATATCTGTGGACAGGAATCACAGAAGCATGTTTTACTTGACATATACACATCTCCACCACTATCCCAGCTCTGCTGCACCCTTAAGACACATTTAACTCCATGAATTGCATCACAGAACTCTCACTCACTCTTTAAAAATCTGTTCGCAGCAATCAGAAAGAAACAGTGTGACAGAAGTGACTAAACAGGTTGGAAATTTGTCGTACTCTGAAGTTACATTAAAAGCGATTTATGATGCTCCTGAAGTGTTCTGTCTGTTCAGTCCATAAAGTCTCCGCCTTCCTGTCAGCCATTTCTGTCGTTAGAACCATCTGTCTGTCTGTCAATGGCACATCTGTTAAGGAGCTGAAAGGAGGGTGCATGGACAATCTGTTTTCGCTAGGCTGACTAACAGCAGAAAATTACTTGACAAAAATAGTTTTCACGTAGGCGCAGCAAGAAGAAATCAGCATTGTTGTTATGTATTGATTAACCAATTTTACAGCAAAGGCCTGTGGTGAAACCACAAAGCTTATAAAGTTGTAGATTGCCTTTGGAGAGCCTCGGTCAATCATTACAGAACCTGTTAAAAAGGTTTTTCAACAGAAAACTGCTCAAGAGTTGTGATATTTAAATGACTTCCTTTGGAGAAAAAAAAAGGAGAAATTGAGGCCCAAAACAAACAAATGTCAACAAAACACTTTCTAAAACTAAAGTTAGGTCCATAATTTGGACAAAGATATTTTTTATTACCTCTGTATACCACCACAGTGGATTTAAAATCAAACAGTCACGAATGAGATTGAAGTGCAGACTTTCAGCTTTAATTCAAGGGGTTTTACAAAAATTTTGCATTAACCATTTACGAATTACAGCCATTATTATATGTAGTCCTCAATTTTCAGAGACTCAAAACTGATTGGACAATTAACTGACAAGCAGTTTCACAGCCAGGTGAGGCCTGTTCCCTGGTTATTTAATGAAAAATGAAGCAGATATAATATCTGGAGTTGACTCAAAGTGTTGAATTTGTATTTTATAGCTTTTTACTGCAATTTTAAATATGGGCTCCAAAGAGATGTCAGTGCAAGTGAGAGAGGCCATCGTGAGGCTAAAAAACCAAAATAAATCCATCAGAGAGAGAGAGCAAAAAATTTAGGAGTGACCAAATCTACAATCTGATTCATTCTTAAAAAGAATGAATGCACTGAGAAGCTCAGCAACACCAAAAGGCCTGAAAGACCACAGAAGCCAAAAGTGGATGATGACAAAATTATTTCCATGATTAAGAAAAACAACTTCACAACATCTAACCAAATCAAGAACACTCTCAAGGAGGCAGGAGTGTCATTGTCAGAGTCCACAATCAACAGACGCCTTCAAGAATGGAAGAGAGTTTACAACAAGGTGCAAACCACTGGTTACACTCAAGACCAGGAAGGTCAGATTAGACTTTACCAGAAAACATGTAAAAGAGCCTCAACAGCTCTGAAAAACATTCTTTGGACAGATGAAACCAAGATGAACTTGCACCAGAATGATGAGAACAGAAAAGTATGGAGAAGGAGAGAAACAGCTCCTGATCTATAGCATACCACATCATCTATCAAACATAGTAGAGCCAGTGATATAGCATGGGCATGCATGGCTGCCAGTGGAAGCAGACCACTAGTGTTTATTGATGATGTGACTGCTGATAGACGTACTGGGGTGAATTCTGGAGTGTACAGGGCTATACTCTGCTCAGATTCAGCCAAATGCTGCAAAACTGATCAGACAGCACTTCACAGTGCAAATAATATAATTACCCAAAGCATACTGCAAAAGCAATCCAAGAGTTTCTCAACGCAAAGATATGGGCTCTGATCTTAACCCAACAGAGCATGCTTTTCAGTTACTGAAGGTGGAAACAGCATTTGGTGATGTCCATGGATTCTAGACTTTAGGCAGTCATTGACTGCAAAGGATTTTCATCCAAGTTATAAAAACAGTTCCTGTATTTAAAATTATATTTCTTTGTCCAATTAATTTTGAACCACTGAATATGGAGGACTGTGAATAAAAATGGCTGTATTTCATAAACCGTTATTGCAAAATGTTTCCAAAACTCCTTGAATTAAAGCTGAAAGTCTGCACTTCAGTCACATATTTATTATTTGATGTAAATCCACTGTGTCGATGTACAGAGGCAACACTAAAATTATGGGCCGAACTGTTTCTAGGCTGTGAATTTTAAATAATTGTAGAATTGTTTTAGGCATTGTATTCCTAAGCCTAAAAAAGTTCCAGGCACAAATAAAACACTGGAACACACACACCATAAATACACATAGATGTGAAGACATTGACACATACTGTATTTTGACTAAAACACTTCCCCCACACACATCCATATGGCTTATTGTTCATTCTGGGCTTCCTGATTTCACATGAATTTATACCCATGAAAAGGAAGCGGCCACTCTGGTGCGCTTTTTAAATACAAACGACAGCTGAGTACATACACACACTCACTCACAAAGGATATACACATACAAACCATCCATGCTCTTCACACGTACATTCAGCCAGCAAAGAGGAAGTGGTGTTTTCTCATTTCATCCAACACACGCAATCTTAGTCTCTCATACAGTTTAACAAACCAAAACCATAATATGCATGCACGCACAAGGTCAAATACACACATTTTCACACGCCAATCTGTCTTTTTTTTTTCTCTGACACCCACAGCCAGTGTTTTCCTTGCACTTGAAGGCAAAAATGCACACAGACACATGCACCAGATAAACGCATACAAAATCACAATGGTCCCAGTCCCTGGCACTGGTGCTCACTTTGTCTGATCTCTTGTGCTGGTGGAAAGAAAACAAGGTGGCCTTGGCCAAGCTGGGCTAAAAATATGTCGCATGCAACTTTGGCCCTGCTCTCAAAGCTGGTGTTTTATGTCCCAACAGTTCTTTTTTGGACTCCGAGAGTATTGTGACAAGGCCATTCACACTGCTATCATTGTGCCACTCTCTCACAAAGCATTCCTCTCACTTAGTATGAAAGGAGTTAGGACATTGTTTCTGTTTTTAGCTTGCATACCACTGAAATGTGGCAGCATGGTGGCTTGGTGGTTAGCACTGTTGCCTCACAGCAAGAAGGTCCTGGGTTTGACTCCACCATCTGGCCGGGGCCTTTCTGTGTGGAGTTTGCATGTTCTCCCCGTGTTTGCATGGGTTCTCTCCGGGTACTCCAGCTTCCTCCCACAGTCCAAAGACATGCAGTTAGAGGGGTGAGGTTAATTGGTGAATCTAAATTGCCCATAGGTGTGAATGTCTGTCTGTCTGTCTCTCCGTGTTAGCCCTGCGACAGACTGGTGTCCTGTCCAGGGTGTACCCTGCCTCTCGCCCTATGGTAGCTGGGATAGGCTCCAGCCCCCCCGCGACCCTGAATTGGATAATCGGAAGAGAATGGATGGATGGACCACTGAAATGTAATAGAACATGGAACAATACTGTGTTTGTCAAAAGTGTCTTATTAGATGTTAGAAATTTACTAATGAAGAGGCAGGTAACAATCAAGGGAAATCACAGAGGAATTAAATTTTACACAGCTCTGGCCAGACATTTTCAGGTTGTATAAATGTTTTTTACCCAGTTGTTTGATATACCACTTTTATTATTTTCTGTCTGTCTCAAGCTTTTTTTGTTACACTGACAAAGCCTTGCGTGACCTTCCTCCTTCCTGTTTATATAATGAAGAACTCCACACTTGGTCTGAATCAGACCAGCCTTAGGATCTTCTTTGTCTCAATGACAAAGTCTCTTTCTGTTTTAATTAGCGGTGCTGTTGTGCAAGTTCAGTACTGATGTATTTTTGTATGTGAGAATAAACATATGTAAGCTGGTCTTGTGTAAATGTTTTCTTTGTGTTTTTCCCTTTAATTCTGTAGCTGTCTGCCACCCTAGAAGAGCAGAGATCCCAGAGTTCATTGCACCTGAGGGAGCAGATGAAGAAGCTTCGCAGGGAGTTGAACCTAGAGCTGACAGCTGACAGGAAGAAGAGCCAGTTGCTCCTTCTACAGTGCCAGCAAGACAGGTCCCAGCTTCACCAGAAGGTGCATAGGTGTTAGGTGAACATGACCATTAAAGACATCACATTCCATTACATAAATGGGAGCAAAATGCATGCAGCTCTTAAAGTCTTTGTTCACAATATCAAGCTTTTGTGGTTGTCCTTTTCAGGTTTTTTTTGCCTTTATATCTCATCTTTCATTCACTGTATTATGAGAAAGAAATCTGAACAGATGGCAAGCAGACAGATTATTCTGAAGTTGCAGATAAGAGGACAGAGCATGTGCTTCGCTGAGTACATCCATCGTTCTTGTGTTCTCTTTTATAATTTGCCATCTGTCAACTTTTTCCTTTCTCTTTTGGCCATTTTACTTCCCTGTGTGTCTGCCTTTGTTTGTTTTCTCTATGTAACTTTGTGGCCTCTAGAAATGTAAGACCAGGATCTGCTTGCACCAGCTTTTTGTAAAACTTAGACTTTAGACTTTATTTCAAACATATAGATATAACTAAAATAACAAGAAAAAAAAACTTTGTAAACACACACAAAAAAACCAAACAAACAAAGACATTGACGTAGTTCTTCCTAATTTCTTTCTGAGTAGTAACTTCTTTGTGAGTAGTAACTCATTATAAAGTAGAGAAATGATACATGTTGGGTTTTGTACTCTTGTGGCTGGCAAATTGTTGGTGTGAGGCCTCACTATGCTTAAAATTCTTATAAAATTCAAGTATATCATACAGTCAAAAAGAAAAAAAGAAAATTTTCACAGGACGTAGTAGCTTCTAGAACCACCTTTAGCAACAATAACTTGAATTAATAATTTTTATATGACTTTATCAGTCTCTCACATCATCGTGGGGAAATTTTGGACCACTTTTCTTTCCAGCATGCTTCAGTTCATTGAAATGCTGTGGCAGGACCTGAAGAGAGCTGTGCATAAATGCCTGCAATCCTCAGTGAAGTTGAGGTCTGGACTTTGACTGGGCCATTGCAACAGCTTGATTCTTTCCTTTTTCAGCCATTCTTTTGTAGATTTGCTGCTGTGCTGTGATCATTGTCCTATTGACCCAGTTTCAGCCAAGCTTTAGCTGTTGGACACATGGCCTCACATTTGACCCTAGAATAGTTTGGTATACATAGGAGTTCAAGATTGACTCAGAGACTGCAGGGGGCCAGTTATTGTCATCACCTCTCCAACACTGTGCTTGATAGTTGGTGTGAGGTGTTTGTGCTGATATGCTTGCTCTGTGTTTGGGTTTCTCCAAATATAGTGTTGTGCATTATGCCCAAACATCTCCACTTTGGTCTCATCTGTTCAAAGGACATTGTTGACACTCAAGTCTTGTGGTTTGTTTGGATGCAACTTTGCAAACCTAAGCTGTGCTGCCATGTTCTTTTTAGAGAGAAGAGGCTTTCTCAAGGCAACCCTTCCAAATAGGCCTGTAGCGTCTGAGATGTAACTCTTTGGTTTTTTGCAATTTTTCAAGTGCATTTGATTATCAGCGCCGGGCTGCTACTTTCCCTATTAGGCCTCAGTCACCCAAGCCTAGAAACTGGTTGGTGACCCCCTGGGTGTCCATTCACTAAGAAATAATGTGTTTTCCCCAACCAGTTGGCGAGTGGTTGCTGGAGGTTGTTGGCTGTCACGTGGTGAAATTGATTGTAAAAAGGGTGCTGCACCAAAAAAATTTCTTGCACTTCTTTGGTCTCTAGCAGATTGCTGCAGTCACCTGTAATTAGCACAAAAGACTTCGACTTGTCCGCAAACAATCGCCAACTACTTACCATAGCAGTAGTGAAACTTGAAGAATTGTGACACAAACCAGAAACAGAGAACATTCGCCTTCAAAGTAAAAGCTGTGCCTTTTGAAATGTGTTGGTTGCAGAGGTAAGGAACAACTTTTACTTTGAAAGTGAATGTTCTCCGTTTCCAGTTTGTGTCTCACTTTTCACAGTTTCACAACTGCTTGATGAGTAGTTGGCGAGTATTTGCAGACAAATCAGCATCTTCTGTGCAAACTTTGGGCGAGCACAGTAAGTTGCTAGCAACCAAAGCAATGGTAAGGAGGTTTTCGTTGCAGTACTACCTCTTTGCGACAAATTTTACCTAGCGACTGCCAGCAATGTCCAGCAACCACTTGCCAGCTGGTCACTGACTGGTCTCTAGGCCTGTGTGGATGAGGTGTTCGCAATTCATTTCACAGCAACCACTTACAAACGGTTGTGGAATACACTTTTTTCTCTCACGACCTTTACTTTCCAGACACTCACCAACAGGTCTCTAGGCCTGCGTGACTGAGGCCTTAATTCCTATGAAAGGATTAATGGTATACTTAATTTTTTACACACTCCTTCTGAATTTTGGCTTATTTTTTGTTAAATAAATACTGACATGGTGTAATATGTCATGTGTTGTTGTTCATCTGAGGTTGTATTTAAATGTACCTAATTTTAAAGACCAGGTAAGTGATATTTTATTAAATCCTAATATGTAAAATCTTAGAATTGAAAAATGGTGTACTTGTGTGTATTTTTCACATGAAACCTAGTTACATGATGAAACCTCCTTTAACATAAAATTGCAAGAAAATAAGTCAAAATTATAGAGAAACATATAGATACATATAGAGAAACTAAACTAATGATTTAAAACAGTGGTAATTTTTTTAACACATTGACTAATCACTCATAGTGCGGGCTGAAAGAAGCAAATGAACCAATAAATTTGGTAATTTGTAGAAGTTCCTCTAGCTGTTTATGAGACTTGCATAATAGTAAAGAGTAGTCTTATGACCATTTCTCTACTGGGACTGTATCAGTTCCTCAATAATTTGTAGGAGGTCATCATTAAATAGCCCTCTTCAGTTCATGCCACAGCATCTCAATTTCATAAAAGTCTTACTCAGTCATTCCAAAACACAAACTTTCTTCTTTTCACTGATTCTGTTGTTGACTTATCTTTGTGCTGTTTATTATCTTGGGGGATCAAGTGTCAGGCCATGGACTGCTGCCCTGATATTTTCCTGTAAATATCTTGATGCAATTTTCAATTAATTTTTCCCTCAGTGAATTCAGGCTGTCCAAGCCTTGAGGTATCAAAGTAGTCCCAAACCATGATGCTACCTCCACTATGCTTCACTCTTACAATGACCTTGGTGTTGGTGTGCAGTGCCTTTTTTCATTTGTGCATTTGTGCCAAAAAGATTAAAATTTTTCTCATCTGTCTGCAGAACACTGACCCAAAATTGTTGTGGTATGTCACACTTTTTTTTTTCTTTGAGCAGTGGTTTTCTTCCTGGTGGCCATCTGTCAACACTGTTATTTTTCATTGTAGTAAACAGAAGATCAGAGAATGGAAAAAAATGACTTCTGCAGGTGTTACCCAGATTGCAGTTGGTATGATCTTTGCACGGGATGCACTCCTGTAGAGAATAGCAACTGATTCTAGTGCTGATTTTCATCCATTTTTTTTAACAAATTCTTTTAAATATATTTTTGCCATAACAACTACAGTACAGACTATATAAACCTAAATTAGAAAAAAAACAAAACAATTTCAACACACTTCACAAATCTCCCTCACCCTACCCTTAGAATACCAAATCAAGAATATAAACATAGTCAGACATCATCGACATATTTTCTCAGCAATATATAAAAAGAAATGGTCATTTTTTTCACATACCTCAAGTACACTAATAACATTACGGTTTCCAGGTAGCATAAAATTTTCCAACAGAGCCTCCAATGATCTATCTGATCTTTTCTAGTTGAATATGACACATAACTTCTCTAATCCAATGGCCAAATGTTGGGAGCAAAGCAGAAAAGCAGACTTTGTCAGTAACTACTTTGTCTGCATTTATTTATTGGGAGGTGCATTACACTTCCAGTCTCATCTCCCAAGTTACATTAGCTGTTGGAGAACTCCTAGTGCAGAAGTTCACTTTCTTTTTCCAGCTTGAACTGAGAATGATTGCTCTGTAAGTTCTCTGTCAGATTTTAAATCCAGACAGTGGATGTGAGATAACAGTAAATAATGACGCATAGGTTAGCAGGCTTCCCACACCCAGAAATATATATCCACCCACATCAAAACTGCTGATGGTATGAGACAACAACAAAACAGAAAGCAAAACACAAACCAGGCTTAAGATAAAAAATTTGACAAGCAGTGAATATGCCCAGTGTAGTAAAATGCTAAATTTCCCCCTCAAGCCCTTCAGCTCCTGCTGTGTCTGTCACTGCTAATTCCCTTCCTACCCAGTTCTTGAACAAAGTCTAGACGAGGTCAAAGAAAACATGTTGTCTCCAATATATGAAGCAGGAACCCTTTAAGCTTTTGCATTTTTGTGTCACCTCGATTTCCCTGTAATCTTTGAAAGACGTTTTAATGAGTCAGTTTAAAAACCGCAAAATGCCAGAGAGCATCATTTCAGCAGACCCACATCTTAAAACCCTCCTGTCCTGCTTAAATAGTTTTTTGTTTACTATAAATAACTGTTTTTATTAATAAATGAAACTCTTGTCTTATTCAGTTGGAGGAGAGTGAAATGAAGCTGCAGGAACTGCAAGAGGAACTGCAGCAAGAGAGGAGGAGCAGGGAGGATGAGAGGAGAACACAATCTGAGGAGAGCAGGAGGATAAAGGAGGAGATACACCGACAGGCGACAGTACATCTGAGCCAGGCTAAAGCAGAGATAGAGCTGATGACTGAGAAGAATGCTGAATTACAAGAAGAGGTGTGTGCATGGTATTCTCTGACCATGGATGTTGCAAAAGTTTCTCAATTGTTTGGTCTTCAGATGAATATGAAAAACAGAAAATGTGCATTTGAGAACAAAGATATTTGCATTGGCTTCACTTATTCCGCTGGTGTGTTTGTGCGCAATCCCCGTTCACACAGGGCTGGATTACATTAATTAAGTGTGTATTTATGTTAGCTTGATCACAGCTAAAGTCAGCGAGTGAGAAAGTTTAAGATGAAGAGAGCGGGAGAGAGCTAGAGACAGACAGAGTTCATATTTGCTTTGGCAGCAGAGTGCGCAGTGATGGATTTCTGTGCCAGTACGCTTCAAATGGAGCTGAATTAAATTGCGAAGTAACACATAAAGAGATGGAAGCGGTGCAAAGAGGAAGCAGGATGGGGCGTACATATAAAAAGTTCAAATGGAGGAATAAATAAAAGAAGGCCACTGTGTGTGCATGTGTTTGAGGGAGTGAATGAAAGATAGCGAGGGAGCAAACTTTATGAACAAGAACAAAGACGGGACAGGAAGGAGCGCTTCCTGTAGTGATGAGCAGAATTGACTTTGCCAAACATTTTGTGTGAATGTGTGTGCGTTGACACATGGGGGCCATTCTGAAGAGGAGCAGCACACACACACGCAAACAAACTCACATTTTTAGGATGTATTTCCCTCAAGCTGAACTTCCCTCTTGCCATTTAACTTTTATTTTGTGTGTGTGTGTTTATCCTGCAACTTTATTACCTCCACCAAGGAGGTTATGTTTCTGTAGTGTCATTCTTTCTGTCTGTAAACACGATAGCTCGAAAAGTTTTGAATGAATTCTGATTAAACTTTGTAGTGGTGTATAGTGGGGTCATGTTAACAATCCATTAAAATTTGGCTTACATCCACCAAGATCTTCAAGGTCAACTTAATGATTTGTTGGTTGAAAATTGATAAAAAGCCTTCTAACTTAGAAACTGTGATTCTTATAAGTGTGGTGTGTATTGTCAACATATAGAAAGTACTGATAAAGATTTAAATATCATGTCACATTTGACCTCTGACACTGACCTCTCTCCTTCAATGTCAATAGGTTGATGTGAAGGTCAAAGTGATAATGCTATATAGAGCTCTTTAAAACTATGCTTCTTACTGCCTTTGTTTGTATTGACAATGTTACTTTGAACCTCTGACCTCTCCTTCGAGGTCAAATAAGGTCAAAATTTCATAAAATGTCTTTCATTTTTAAAACTATGATTAAAATTCTCCTGCCTTTGTTTGTATTGGCAGCATTTAGGACATGATACTGGTATGTGGGGATTCTAATATCACATTATAGTTTGCATCCAAATATCATGTCACATTTGACCTCTGACCTTACATTGTGACATTTCCCCATCTGCCTTTCTTTCAAGTTGACCCCAGAATGTGTTCTATCTTTAAAGAAAGTATTGTAAAGAGAAAGAGAAAGAGCTGCTGTTAGTTAGAAATATACTGTAGTATATTATATAATAAACTCAAGTTATTCATGTCCAGTTATTCACATATCAGTACCTATTATCCATGACCTACTCCTACATAATGTTTGTGTAATCAGAGTAAATACCTGTCATGCTACTCTTATCTGATTTTTACTGCACTACAAACTTCTTAAAGCATGTTTAAAAATAACAAAGAAAACAAAATGAATATATATAAAATACAATACTATTCCCTTAAAAGTAAATACTGCCCAGAGAGTGAGCTGCCTTGGCGGAGGTTTGCACTCTCTGAGTGCTTCTTGTTGAATATTGCTTTGGCATCATTTTGCTTTTTGAAAATTTTGTTTCAGAAACCTATAATTAAAATGTGCAACAGATATGTAAAGAACTCTTAAGTCATTTTTTGGCCACTTGGGGCTCACAAAACAAGCTGTAAACACAACACAGACATTGCAGCACTGTTTACATGGATAATGTTTTGCATGTTCAGCAGACTTGCAACAACATCATTGTTTATTAGCATGTTTTCTTCTACTAACCTGGTCGATGTACATGAAGTCCAACATTTATTTTTCTTATTTTCTATTTTTTTTTTTTAACTTCTAAATGTTCTGTTTACTTACAGCTAGAACTATCTCAATTTGCTGTTTGGTATTCAGAGTTAAAATCCAAAAATCCCCAAAGTTTTCAAGGCAAGGGTCATACACATAGAGGCAATCAGCGAAGGGGGGGGCAAATGAGAGAGCCAAAAAAAAAGTGCAAAAGTTATAGATGAAGAAGCCAATCAGGAAGATCTTTGAAAGAAAAACAAATGGGATTACACACTGAGAAATGCCTGGAAAGCTTGACTATGTAAAGTAAAGGTTCTGGCAACTGTAAGGTGAACAATGGTTGGTATATACAGTTGTGCTCATGAGTTTACATACCCTGGCAGAATTTGTGATTTTTTTGGCCATTTTTCAGAGAATATGAATGATAATACAAAAACTTTTCTTTCACTCATGGTTAGTGGTTGGGTGAAGTCATTTATTATTAAACAATTGTGTTTGCCCTTTTTAAATTATAATGACCACAGAAACTATCCAAATGACCCTGATCAAAAGTTTACATACCCTAGTTCTTAATACCATGTTTTGCCTCCTTTAACATCAATGACAGCTTGAAGTCTCTTGTGATAGTTGTGGATGAAGCACTTTATTTTCTCAGATGGTAAAGCTGCCCATTCTTCTTGGCAAAATGCCTCCAGTTCCTCTAAAGTCTTGGGCTGTCTTGTATGAACTGCACGTTTGAGTTCTCCCCAAAGTGGCTCAATGATATTGAGGTCAGAAGACTGAGATGAGATGAGAACCTTCACTTTTTCTGCTGTAGC
>VUQS01006571.1:14915-25684 GCA_015108495.1 Heterochromis multidens
TTTTAAGCTGATCACGTTCTCTTCAACAGGTTGTAATGGAGCTCATTGAAATGAGGGAGGTGGGTGCCGCTCGCTCACTCCTTAGACAAACCGACCCAATGATCATGTTAAAGCAGACCCAGCCAGAAAGGTATAGCCACTTGGAGAACCTGCTAACATGCTCCTACTTTGACCCTCGTGAGGTAAGAAAGCAAAGCACTCAAACAGCTGTGTCATAGAGTGCTTTGTAGGTTTTGGTAACATCCTTTCATTCCCACTGCAGGCGTATCCAAAAGGAAGCAGCAAGGAGAAGCGGCGCAGAGCCATAGCTGAGGCTCTAGTGAGGGAGGTCAGTGTGGTGCCCCCTTCCCGCCTCATAGGACTCCTTGAACAAGTCGGTGTAAGTATACTGATCGATATTCTTCTGAAAAACTGACTCTAATTACAAGGCAAGCAACACTCTGTGATAGGAAGTCAAAGATACCAAACAAATTACCTCAGTTTTATCTTTTTTATACACCAACACCACTTTAATTAGGGATTCTTAAAGACTACAAAACAGTCTTTTTTCCAGTCCTTCCACCTTTGGCTGTTTTATGTGACTACACAGTTTTCCTCCAAATAGTTCTGGTTAAATCCCAATAAAACAAAACAGTCACTGGGTTGTTTGTTTTTGACAGTGAATTAAAAAACACCCACACTTTTGTGTCTTCTGATCAAGACCTTAGGCTGAGTTTTTTAGCTGTTAAAATATTGAAATATGTATTAACTTTTTCATAACTTCAAATGCTGCACATTTAGTCATGAATAATTATGGGTGTAAAGAAGTAATTTATATTTGAAGCCAGTTTTTGAAGGACTTAAAGTTTTAAGGCTGCAAATAAGCTACAAACACACACACACACACACACACACACACACAAAACAGTAATCCAGTCATACAATAAGAGCAAAGCCATCATTTGTATCGATTTTTATTATTTGTTTTTTTTTCTAAATTTTCTTTAGCATCGACACCCTTTATATGTTAACAAGCTCAGTTATACTATTTAGTTTGAGTAATTGAAGTGGCAATATATTAACACTAAGCTTGTAAGTTTCCAAAAGTTCTCAAAGACATACTGTACTGTACATCCTCCTGTTCAAGTTGCTATTTTTGATAGAGAGTGGTTACACAAGTGCTGCCAGTTAAACATTTCAAGCGACAGCAAAGTTCTGAATACCCACCACTGTCTTTTAGTTATAACTTGTCTAATCCATAGAAGACTAATAATAACCATTAACTGCCAAAGAAAGTAGACTTGAAAAACATTTGTAATTGGGAAAAAAAAAACAAAAAAAAACTGAAAGCAAAAGTATGAGTGCCACAATTCACATTACTCTTGCTGCCAGAAGTTGCATTATTGGAAAGCAACATAAAAAAAAGAGTTAGCATTCTTGATTTTGTTGAGATTTTCACATTAGCACAGGAGCCAGCTTTATGTTTTTTGCTGACTGTTTTTCTCCGTTTTCTAGTCTATGAAACTACAGCAGTATACAGATCATCTCTCCCCTGATATGACCATTGATACGTCTGTCAGCAAGGAGAGATATGTGGAAAAAGAGAGTTTTCCAAACCAGCTGTACCGCCACATCAAGGTCCGTAATGGCATTTGGAGAACGATTTTATTTTGTAGCTGAACACTCAAGTGACCATTTTTTTTTAACAACTAAATGATCAAGTGGGGTTACTTATGACACTGTTATATTTTATAGAGGAAGACTTTTTAATGGCTCTATTTGTGTTTATCATATCTACACTGTTTCCTTTATCTACAGATATGTTATAATGTAATTATAATTTTCAGTCTTTTCTATGCAAAAATTATGAAAGAGGATTATGGCCAGTGGAAAAAAATATATTTGGGGTCATGACTCTTTTTTTTCAGAATTCTGAGAAAAAAAATCATAATTTTGACTTTTTCTTCAGAATTCTGACTTTTTTTCTTCTCAGAATTCTGACTTTTTTCCTCAAAAAATACTTTTTTTCCTGAAAATTCAGACTTTATTCTCTGAATTCCAACTATTTTCACAGAAATCTGACCTTTTTTTTTTTTTTCAGAATTCTGACTTTTTCCTGAAATTTCTGAAAAAAAAATCAGTAGTCCTGATCCTCTCTACATAAGGAATTTTGGCATCACAGTTTAACCAGATCTTTATCTCATGCTTGGCTGGTTTAGATGGGATGTACTGCCTGAAACTGCACCTGATGCTGAAAGCTGCCTGCTGTTCATCCACACAAGGATCACTACTAGCCACATATTATTTGGGAAACTAGGCTACAGACATTGTCCAAATAACCCTGAAAGCAACAGGCTTGCCTACTTGTCTGCTCTATTGTTTGAACTGTATAGTTCACTGCAAAACACTATAATGTATTGATTAGAAATGTTAAATGAAAATAAAATTAAAGCCTATAATGAAAGAAAGCTCCAATTGGCCAGTTCCTGTAAAAAAAAAAAGAAAATCACAGAAAGTTGTTGGAGAAGTAAGCTGACAAATTAATTGTAGGACACATTTTTGTGATTAAATATATCATAATTGGACATATAAATGTCAGTTGTTTGAAGGTTAAAGAATAGGTTGTTATGTTTTTTATTCCCTTGGTTATTAGCCCAATATACACATGCACACCCAAAACTAATTACTTTGTACACCTGAAGGCACTTCATCTAGTCTCTGGCTGTGCTCTCATCACTTCTATCCAGATGGAGCAACCTGATTTGCTCATCCATGCTTATTCTCTGCCCAAGGTCATTAAGTGAGAATAGTCAGCCCACACAACAGCAGGCTATTGGAAAACTTTATGTGTCCCTGAGGTCTCCTGATATTAATTAGTCCTTTATTTCTTCGTCTGCGTATGAATCTCAGGCTGCAAATCAAATAGGAAAGCATGTCTGCTGCATGTGTTAATAAGCAGTTTCTGTGTGTGCAGTTTGGTCGGCGGTCACATGTGGAATGTGCTCGTTTCTCACCTGATGGAAAGTATTTAATTACGGGGTCAGTAGATGGGTTTATTGAGGTCTGGAACTTCAACAGTGGAAAAATTAGCAAGGTAAATGTATTTCAAATCATGAAACTAAAAATACTGAGATTTATTAAACATATCCCCTCCTACAACTGTGTAATACCACAATTTCCTCTTTTTTTGTTTTCATTGTTTGAACAATGTTTTGATGCTGCTGTTGAATGAATGAACTAGGACTTAAAGTATCAGGCCCAAGACAGCTTCATGATGATGGATGATGCTGTGCTGTGTATGTGCTTCAGTCAGGATACAGATCTACTGGCTACCGGAGCTCAGAATGGCAAAATAAAGGTTGGATATAGAAAAATAAATCAATTTAAATAAATAAATAAATAAAGGTTGGATCTGTTCAAATTTGTTTGTGTATTTTCCAAATAAAACAAATGACCAATAACTGTGCCCCTACGATTTATGAAAAGGTTGCTGACTTAATAAATTTTTTTTTTTACTCTTCTTTCAAAATGTGTGTGTGTGTGTGTGTGTTGTTGGGGAAGGTGTGGAAGATCCAGAGCGGCTTGTGTCTGCGTAGGTTTGAGCATGCTCACAACAAAGGTGTGACTTGTCTGGGCTTTTCCAAAGACAACAACCAGCTCCTCAGTGCCTCCTTCGACCACACCATCAGGTGGGATTCGATGTTGTCATGTTTTCTGTGTAGTGAACACACTGCAGACTGCAGCTATTCTCCTACCTGGCTTTTTAAAAAAAATTTTTTATTACATTATTAACTTCATTAATATGTAACATTATTAGAATTGTCCTGCAAGAAGTTAAAATTTGCAGGGCTGACACTAACTGTATTCACAGAAGTAATATATTTACATTTAGACTTAATGAAAAAATACTGTACATTTCAAGTGGGGGGTTTAGAGCCCCCCACACAAATAGCTTAAAATTACACTGAATTGCAAATGGAAAAAATAAAATGAATTTTCATTTTTTAAAAATACATTTACAGACATAACAAGAAAACATAGTGGAAGGCACTTTAAATTGGGAGCCTTATGGAAAAAGTTGCCTTGTCTACCGTGGGAGGCAAGCGAGAGAGCTGACTGCCCTCAGACATGATTCACAAAAGTTTTGAAGGTGCACACATGGGCGTCAGTTCAGCAGGAGGAAGGCAGTGAGTTCTTTCTACATCCCACAGTTGATTAGCAAAAAGTTGAAAAGTAGATTGGAGACAATCTGGCAAAAAAAGAAAAAGTACTGTTGTTTTTTTTTTTCCTTTACAGGTTGTACATTATTTGGTAGTTTAAATCCTTTAATGCTTTCTAAACTGTCTGGTAGAGCACATTTTAAATTGTACCTAAAGTGACTCAGCATCTCTGCCACTTTAGGTACAGAATCCATGTTTGGGAATCATACTATTTTCCCCAAAAGTCATTAAAACACATGCTCAACTAAAAGTGTAAGATGCCAGTGAAATGTAAAGGTAGTCAGTTATTCGCAGGACACGTAAGCAGTGGATGCCTGGCATCACATGTTGTTCACATACACTGCACACCTGTAAATACGCAGTGCCTACAAAGTACAAAGATGTCTTCCTTTCACTCCCACCCTTGCGCACGCACTGAATCCCCTTCACCGTTGAGGAGTTGAATGTTATTTCTGACTCCTGGGGGTGTGGGCTGAGCCTCTCCGCGGTGTTGGAAGCACATGTGCTGAGTGGGTGTAGCTGAGAAACCATGTGCTCAGGCACAAAGCTGCAACGTGTTCCTCTACTTGAAATTCCACACGCGGGGAGAATTGTTTACAAATGATATATCGTCCTGCAGGAGAGGAAGCGAATCAGTCAGCATTAGGCGTTTTGTCATGGTTTGAGTAAATCTGCACCCAGCCACTCAGAGGAGCTAAAAATAGCACATTGGCAGCTCAGTGGCACATTTCGTCTGCTCTCGAGAAAAATCCCCTTGTTGAGTTGAAGAGATTGTTAGAATTTATTAGAATGAGTCAGTACCGCCTTTTTATGTGATTTAAGTGTCTTTTATCTCAATCAATTCGTCAACAATGTCATTTCCAGAATCCATGAACTGAGGTCAGGCAAGACACTAAAGGAGTTAAATGGCCATTCATCATTTGTAAACGATGCATTCTTCACTCAAGATGGATTTCACATCATCAGCGCCTCATCAGATGGCACTGTGAAGGTACAATTTGCATTAACAATGTGAAGCCACATCAATCGACAATACAAAGTCATTCAGATCTGTTCTGATTAGTATTATTACATATTATGGCTGAGAAAGTGCTGCGGTATTTTAAAATCTCTGATTTTTCCTTATGTATTATATAGATTTGGAACACGAAATCCTGTGAGTGCATCCACACTTTCAAATGTCTGTCGAGGACACCGGATGTCCCTGTCAACAATGTGATCCCTCTCCCCCAAAATCCAGAGCACTTTGTGGTTTGCAACCACTCCAACGCTGTTGTCATCATGAGCATGCATGGTCAGGTGAGAGCTCTGCAACTTATTCTTCTTGTCTCATGGTCTTTAAATCTAAAGATCAAGACTCCGCTATACTTATCATTAAAGCAATTACAGCTGGATTAACCCATGTTATTGTTACTGATTATCTACAAATAATTTTTAATTAAGCATCAGAAAATTGTAAAAAAGAAAATTGTAAAAAAAAAATTGTAAAATTGTAAAAAACAAAAAATTGTAAAAAAACATATATATATATGTGTGTGTGTATATATATATATTTTTTTTTTTTTTCTAGCAGAATTACTAAAATTATATATCCATTATAAAAAAAAATCAGTTCATTAGATAATCAGTAATCATTTCTTTCTTGCCAGGAATTAGATGAGAAAATTGTAACCACTTTTCTATCTAATGTCTAATGCTGCATGCAACAGATGGTCAGTGTAACTTAGCATATGGACAGAAACCATAGACTGTATTTAAAAATGGACATAGCCTCTGCAGAGATAAACCTGCATTCCTTCGAATGGCCAGTGTGGGGCGACTCATTTGGTTTCAGAAAGAAGTCTTATTTTATAGGAGTCAACGAGAAAACAACCCTACTTCTCTTTTTATTTGATACCTCAGTAAACACTTTCCTTATCAGTTTATGACCTTAGTTACCAGGTTCAAGTCTTATTGAATATATCTCATTTTGTAATTTATTGTACTTTTAACAGTAAAATATTCGATAAAACAGAGGGTGATGGCCTACACGCTCAATTTAAGACTTCAGATCAGTAGTCTGCATCACGTGGGTGATATTACAGTGGTTAAATTAAAATTAATTAGAAAATTAATTAGAAAATTTGATTTAAAGTTAAAGTTTGATTGGCTTCGGTTTTCAGTGCATGTAAAGTAAGGACAGTGGTATCAGTTCACTCATCTAACTTTTGAAAAGAAGGCACTTTGTGTATTTCCCCCGAAAAAAATTCCTCCCAAACTCCCAAAAAGCTGATACTGTTAATCTGGACGTAGCGTTTTTAGTGGGAGAAACGTTTCGTCAACTTATCCAAGTGACTTCTTCAGTCTTCAGAGACTGAAGAAGTCTAAAACGCTACGTCCAGATGAACAGATTCAGCTTTTTGGGATTCTTTTACCTGGATCATTGAGCACGCATCAAGAGATTCCTCCCAAACTGTTGCTTTAATTCAAAGGCAAACACACTTTAAAAGTTATTTAAAATACATTGTTTATCTCAACCTTTTGTTGGTGTTTTAGTTTCACACAACACTTATATTAATATATTTGTGGAAGCTTAACGTCTCTCTGTCTCCTCAGACTGTGAAGACCTTCAGCTCAGACAGAAAAGGAGCAGATTTTGTGTGTTGCACCCTTTCACCCCGTGGGGGATGGATTTACTGTGTGGGGGAGGACTTTGTGCTCTACTGCTTCAGCTATACAACAGGAAGGCTGGAGAAAACGCTGACTGTAAGCTCTGCTGCTAATATTCACTTATTATTAAAACAATTTATGCATTTTATTAAAATTTGGGCTGCTAGTGTTTTTCATCTACACTCTAAGAACCTTCCATGTTAAGTTACAGGAAAGTAAGTTACAGGAAAGTAGATTTGCCAGCTTGAAACTTTTATTTCTTAGTGTAAAAAAATATGCTGTGTAGAAGATAAGCTTTACTGTATACTGTCAGCTGTTGGTCTCAACCAGACTGTTATTTCAATGTTCCTACTGTGATCTCCAAAAACGGTTTATTACTGTAAAATGTACCTGCACGTCCTTTCCCATGCAACTTGTTGCAAGTTATTAAAAATTATTTTTTGCCTTTCTTGAGCTATGACTAGCATGCAGCTCTGTTGCATATTACCTACTCTTCTCACGGCACAGTTGGAAGAATGCATTTTAGTAACCACTCTAAACGCTGGCCAGATGTAATAAATCACCATCACACATCCACAGCAATCACAGTCCAAACACAAAATCTTACTTTAATACATTAAATCTCTATTAGTTTGCGAACTCCTCCCACACCATTGGGAGTTGAGCAACCAGACTTGGCACACAGGTGAATCAGGTATTATGACGTGATCATATTGCCTAGAAACCACCTGGTAAAATGACCTATTTGTTTATGCACCTACAACACCTTAGAAAAACACTGCATCATTTTAATTTCATGGCAGTAACATTGAATTTATATCCAAAAAAACTTTGATTATGCATGATATTTTGTGACATCATCATGTTGCCTAGCAACCACCCAACAACTGCCTGAAATCACAGACCAAACAGTACTGTAGCACAGGCATGCACATTCTTGTTTGTTTGTGTAACTTTCCATAATCAGAGAAACCAACCTCCTCTAGATCTTACAAAGTTTTACATCTCCCTATAATACTTTATAATTTCTTTACACTGACTGTGTACTGCATGTTAACTATAAAAATAGGTTATACCACAAGTTTTCCTCAGAGGCCTTAGCTTTTAGAGTACTCTATTGTACTACGCATATAGTGAAGTTATTGTTTAGCTGTGTCAGTGCTGCTGAGTAACAATAACAGGGTAAGGGGTAGGTGGAAGCGGCTAATGGGTGCTGGAGAATGTGTGGTGATCTGTCTTCTCTGCACCCACAGGTTCATGAGAAAGATGTAATTGGCATCGCTCACCACCCACATGAGAATCTGATTGCCACTTACAGTGAGGATGGCCTGCTAAGGCTATGGAAGCCTTAAAGTGTCACCTGCATCATAATGTGGAGGACCTAAACAGCTGTTTACATGGTGTATTAAATTCTGTTTATTTGTGCCATGAAAATGCTTTAAAAACACCATCAATGAATATGAAAATCCATCTATAAATTATAAATGAATTTACCAAATGAAGTTTTTTTTCCTACTTTAAGGAATTCTCTATGTTGGTCTTTTGAAGATGAGGTTCATAAACTCAGAAACAGCACTTAATACATCAAATTCTTTGCAGCAGGGACAATTCCAGCTGCAGAGAAGTCCATATCACATGACTGAAAGGTCAAGAATGAACTTTAAACCTCCACAAATGAGTAATATTTTTGAATGAATCCTTGTAATTTCTCTCAGCTAATACCAGTTTGTTTTCATTGGAATGGTGAATTAAAATCAATTTGCTACAAGGTGGAAAGTATGTTTTTTAAATTCCTCGTCAAAATTTAAAGCAAAGGCTAGCAATATTCTATATTTTCTTTAAGTCAACAAATTCCCTAAAAAAAGATCTAAACAAGCTGAACTTTAAACATTCCCTACCACATCTTTGTCTTTTTTAAATTGATTATTTCTGGAGTAATTTGTTTGTAATTTATTACCTTTTGCAATGCTGTTTAGGTCCTCCATACTCTACACATGCTTCCTCATGGGTCCAACTTCACCAGTTTGAATCCCCATTTTCATCTCTTCTGTCTTTATTAGACATGAAAATGCATGATGGTGAACTGTTGTGAAAATAATTATAATAGAACTGCCTCTTGTTTGGGCATAAACAAACAATATCAGGTATATGATTTATCTGCTTTGGTTTATAATAATGATTTTTTAAATTTTTTTTAAATAATGATTCTGATGTCATGATTTGTTTTGTTCTGTGTTCCCTGCATGCTACCTCAGTGCACTGTCTAAATGTGGCTCTACAGTAATTTTCGTAGTCCTTTAAAATATGCATGATGACTAATGATAAACCTCAACAGAGCTCCAGTGACACATTCTGTATCATGTGTGTAAACAACAAATGTGTTTTACACATTTATTGTCTTGTGTCTGGTGTTCCTGCGCATAGATAGGATATGTATGCCTGCAACAGACTCCCTCTAGCAGTAACTATTTGTACTACCTGGTACTATCATTATCTCTGCAAAATATTGTTTAGCCACTGAATTTTATTTTTGGTATATTCATTACGTGTACATAACATCTCCAGCCACATGACAAATGATAATAAAATTTAAAATCTGGTGTTTGTGTTATTTTATAATAACTCACTTTAGTACTAGATTTGTTCACTATGTGGTAAGTATTCCAAGTACAGCATGTACAACATTTAAAAAAAAAAAAAAACAAGTACAATCAATTTGAATCTTTTTCTGTACAGTAACAATGAATTTTCAGATGGGGAAGAATGAATAAAAATGGAAGTAACAGGATTTAGTTTTGGAGAACCTGAGATGTTTATATTTTTTTGTAAGTTGTGTCACAAAGTAATAACTGTTATACCTTCTAAAATCCGTTTTGTTACCATGTTCTTGTAGTCAGAAGTGTTGGGAAACTTAATGCCGTCCCTTTTTTTCTGTGTGATAATACAGTCGTACAGTCATTGTAAAAAAAGAGTATATCCTTTTTCAGTTCTAAGATTTTACATATCAAAACATAATAAAAAAATCACCTGGTCCTTAGCAGATTCTAAAATTATTTAAATACAACCTCAGACGAACAACAACATGCATATTACATTGTCATTATTTATTTTTTTAAAATTAAGCCAAAATGCAGAAGCAATGTGTGAAAAACTAAGTACACCCTTACTGCTTCCACTGATAAAGTCACACAGAAAACAATTACTGCAAGTTATTGCTGCTACAGGTGGTTCTACAAGCTACTGAATCATGGGGTATACTTTGTTTTTCCACACACTGCTTCTGCATTTTTTGGCTTAGTTTTTGAGATTGTAGTTAGCTAATTTTAGAACCTGCTAAGGACCAGAGGATTTTTGAATATGCCCCGATACGTAAAACCTTATAATTGACAAAAAAGGTTGTGCTTTCTGTTTCACAACTGTATGATATATGGTCACTGTAGACTAAAATCCAGGAAATACTCACTTTAAAATCAAAACTGTAGAATTTCACTTAAAAAAAAAAAAAAATACTAAAATGACTTCTAAAAAGTTGAATCTGTTCATCTGGACGTAGCGATTTTTTAGTGGGAGAAACGTTTCGTCACCTTCTGGTAACTTCTTCAGTCTCAGCTGACTGCAGAATTCCCCAACCTTATAAACAGTACATTGCATAATGGCCGAAACCAGCACCACTGACTAACAATGGGCCATTTGGTCAGTTTCATGATCAATAGTATGGAAATTGTCATGACCATTGATCAATGGCCATGAGTACCATTCACAGAGATTGGGGAATGGCTGCAATCACAGCATTGTAAGATGGTGACAGATGTATCCTTAGGCCCCCTCCTCAGTTCAGAGATGGTCTTCCCTTTTCACGTCAATGGCCTCCTTGACTCCCCGTTCAAACCAGCGTTCCTCCCTGTCCAGGATGTATACGTC
>VUQS01006575.1:6794-18281 GCA_015108495.1 Heterochromis multidens
TGTTTGTGTTTAACTTGAATGCCTACCATCACATAGACACCCCATGACTTTCACACATCCAGGCTCTCTTTGTTCTTGCACACACTCAGAAGTCAGAGTGGACAGTTTGTATCCTCCAGCCTGCACTCACCCAGCGTGAGCCACTCAGTCCCAGTCCTCTATGTAAATGAGCCGCAGCTAAATGAGTGCTCTATGTAAATGAGTGATTTTCTTTTAAAGGTGAAGTCCTGGCTAAAGGACATAACAGCATGCATTAATCAAGAGCTCTTTTATTGATTATACGTTTCTTTATGCGTGTGCGTGTGTGTGTGTGTGTGTGTGTGTATGGATGCGAGCATCTCCCCACATCTGGGCCTGGATGACATCAAACACAGCATGGAAGCAACACGGCACTGTTGCCTAGCAACTGCTACCATTCCCCCAGTGTTTTGTTGCTACGGTACTGCAGTGCAGATCAGCCTCTAGTCTGTAGAGGCCCTATCCCAGACACACATGCACAGTCACACACACTTACATCAATAATTTATAGTCTGTGTTTCTGTAGAAGTTTCTTCGCTTGTCACATTTTGAATATGGGAAAACAACACGGTTTAGTACATGAGGCAAAACGACAACTGCGTTCTTCTATTTTTGCTACCGAATGTGGGTTTTTTTTTTAATCATTACATGTGCAATGCAATGTTTTTATGTGCAAAGAAAATATGTCTTCTTTTAATCCTCTGAAGATGTACCTTCTTGTTCCATATCTACATTTCCCTCACCTGCCCTTCCTTCTGTCTCACAGGGAAATGACACAGATATAACAGGTGCTGGGGAGAAGGCGGAGTCATCTCGCTACAGCCGATCCTATACGTCCGGGTCCACGCTGGGGGCTGAGTTACGCAGAGGGAGGAGCAGAAGACTCTCACCAAGCCTCCAGGTATGGAAAGATGGTATGGGCACGCTAAAGTGGCAGTCTGAAAGATTCCAGTCCCGTTCATTTATTTACACCTGTAGTTACTGTTGATAACAGCAAACATAGTTTAACACAATAGGTCATACCGCACACATCATGCGTTTGTGAACATCACAGCACAGCGGAAGTCAAAGCTGGTTCTGCTCACTCACTGTGGCTGTTTCTTCTTGGTCTGTTACTTAAAGCAGTATTTCAAACTTATCTGATGTTGAATAATGCAGAAAATGACCTTTTTGTAGACACACAGACTGTAGTTAATAGATGAAAGTAGCCACTGTGAGGTCACCCACTGTTTGTGGGCACCTTTTTTGAAGCCTAGGAGGCTATAGTTGGGTGTGCCAAGAAACTAAAATCCAGGGGGGAAAAGCTTTTTAAAACCATATTTTGGAGCAAAGTCATCAAACTGTACCTTTTAATCAGGTTTGACTGGTGTTCCTGTACTCATGTCCCACTGATCATTGAAACTGCCCAAATAAGTTCCTAGATGCATTTCATTTCTGCTAATTAGTGCTAACATACAAATAAAAACTAGATTGTCAGTCACCAAAACAGAAGCCCAGACTTCTTTAACAGACTGTAGGTAATTATATGGACTGCTGGGAAGTTTATCACCCGCACAGCAGTCCATATTATTTGACAGATAATTGCATTAAAATGTTCTGAAATGCACCAACTGCACAAACATGGTCGAGGGGTTTAGTTCCATGACTCAAATTAGCTGAGGTGAGTACTAGCAGGCAGCTATCACATGCACCTGTGTAGGTGTTTACCTGCTAGTCAAAGCATTAATGCATAGCATGCATGCAAGTCTTAAAACAACTTTAAATATGAGTTCTATAAAAATTCACCACCTGCAAAGTTGTTCTGAAGAGCAAAATTAGCTCCATAGACCAAAAGCATTTTGTAGCAGGCTGTAACTTTTCTTTTTTGTGCTGTAAACATTTAGTTTAACATGTGAGTTGTGGGATTGACTCACTTTGGGTGTCAGCCTCAAGTGGCCACTTGAGGAACTGCAGTTTTTGGTGCTTTGCGTGGGCTTCATATTTCAGCCCTGGAAGTTGCTGTTTGGCGTTAAACTTGTGAAAAAAAACAAAAAACATTATATGTCAGGTTTGCATTAGCAGTTAGCAGTAACTTAACACAGCATTTGTTTGTTCTGTGAGACACCACAGACACTCAGTTGTTAATACTGCAGTATTTTAATCAAAGGGCCAAAGCTCACTCACAACTGTAGTTCCTAATTCTGTAACACATAGTGACTTATTCCAATGAAAATAGTTGAGATTGCCACTTTAATGTGCTAAGTGGTTGCCATGGGGTCCCAAGTGACAGACAGCCTTCCTGCTTGTGTTTTGCATATGTAACCTGTCACCTCAAGCGCCTTTTAGGAACTTGTGCTGAGTCAGATCAGTATGATCTTGAAGGACTATACCAGAGTGTAACATACTTTAGTACATTTTTTACTACAAATCCTATTTGTTAATTTTCAGGGATTGTCCCCATTAGTAAGTATTACTGTAAATGTGCCACTTTTGTATTTTCAACTGGCATATTTTCAGCTGTTGTCTTGTGGCGTTGTGTTAAATCAGCCCTTGACAAAAACAAAGGATGACAATTTAAGCCATTGCAGGATAAAGCAAACAAAAACAAGGTAAAACTCTTAACAGAATGGAGAAAAAAGTAAAGTAAAACATACAAGTTTAATATCAACAGACAGCTAGCAGTGGTCATGTTCAACATGTCTACTTAAAATCCTTTCACAATCAGCTGCCAATAAATCTGACTCAAAACAAATGCATATGTTGCTTTCTGTCTGCTCAGTGTTTTCTATAGGAAACTGTTGACAGGTTTGTCACTTAATGAGGTGTCAATATGTTAGTGTTATTTAAAACTTGTTCTCTCGCCCGCAAGAGAACGAAAAGGAAAAATTAAACAAAACTGCTGAGTTTCAAAAGTCTAACAGTTGTTCTTTTGTACTGTGACAGAATAGCAAAAAAAAAATCCAACATTATAGTATGTTTACAGAAAGTAAACAAGCAAAACGGCAGAAGTACTTTGATGGTTACAGATACAACCACCTAGAATTGCCTCCACCAGCTCGTTGACAGCCGCCTGCAAGCCGGTTCCCAGCCACTGGGAGTCCCTCCTCTTTCTCCTGGGGCGTATCTACTTTCCTCTATGAACACATACCAAGAGGTGGCACTTTCTTCCCGTTAACTTTAACTTGTATAGTTTTAAAGTGTTTTGATAGCATTTCACGCTGAAATGTTTTTGCCTGCTGAAATATGCTATTGATCAAATTTTGAAAATGGAAAATAGATGGACAAATCTTTACAGTCACTTTGACCTTTCACACATTTTACACCAAATCACCAAAATTGTTTGCAGCAAACACGCCTTCATTCATCCATTTCACTCTAATGCATTAAATAAATAAATAATAATGGGCTGCTGCCATTATTCCATAACATATGGATGGCTTCACAAACATGTCAAATATAGGCTGCATGTCCTACATTTACAAACATAAAATTTTAATCACACTCTTGTGTGGACCTGGCCATGAGGTAAGTGCTGGTAAGTGCTCAGCCCTCTAAACACTACATTTGAGTCAGTTTTTTCTACTCTTGGCTCCGTATGAAGTCAGTGACACTGGATATTCTTAATATGTTCATCTCAGGTGTGCTGTCTGTGAGCACATAAGCTCCACCCACCAACTCTTCAAACCTTCTATTTCTGAGGGGCAACCAATCAGAAAAAAGTTGTTTGAAAGGGAAAGGAGCTAAAATGGATTACTTCAGACAAAGGATGAATGAGGGGCTGCACCAAGGCCCAGTATAAGATAAATAAGCTACACTACTAAAGTCCATGAATTAAAATATGGAGCTTTGAGAATAACCACTTTGAATATAGTATTGTATATTAAAGGTAGGGTAATACAACTAGATTTGGCTCGGCAAGACTTAGAGTGATTAGTGCATATCTCCCAACAGTAGCATTGCCCATAATTTTGCCTTGAATCACAGATTATTGCTAGATGGAATTGATTGAATCATACTGATTATGCTGTACTCACCCTACCTTTTAACTCACCAGGTACCGTGCTGGCTACGCCCTCGAGATCGCACCCGTTCACCAGAAGTCCTGGGCAACGCGTCACGTCCTACAACTCTTCCCCTTCGTATCCCTCCGCGCATCTCCATCACACAAGCAGACTCTGACAGGTTCATACACAATTAAGCCCTTGTCAAATCACTGATTTCATTTTGCAGAAAGCTTTTCTGTCTTCTCTAATCACTGCTATCATGTTCCAGTTACGAAGCAGAAAATGGCGTGTCCCCAGGTCACACCCCTTTGGGCTCCCAGAGTCCAAGCCTCACATTGCACACTACCTTCCCCCAGGGCCAGAGGAGAGAGTCCTTCCTCTACCGCTCCGACTCTGACTACGACATGTCACCCAAGACGGTCTCACGGAACTCATCCCTCGCCAGCGAAGGGTGAGAGTTACAAAGAGAGACGTTAGTGATGAGAGTATCCATAACCATATGAAATGTTGCAATCAGTTTTGCTCTTTCTCTATTTTCCAACTCTTCCAAATGTCTGCTCTTGTCTTAGGCACACTGCAGAAGATTTTATTGTCACACCTTTTGCCCAAGTGAGTTTGACTTTATAGATTCATTTATCTTCATGAGTGGTCATAAAAGCTGTTTCATACTGTTTCCAGTGTGCCCAAACACTTTGTATCATTATAGGATTTAGAGGTGACGTTTTTATTGAAACAGAGAAAATGATTGATCACATTATTAAGCATTCACCTCTCAGTAATATGTATATGTCTGTCTAAGTTTGTTCTGTATTTATACTGTGATCCTGTGATGCCGTGTGATCATGTAGGTATTGGCTAGTCTGCGATCAGTACGGAGCAACTTCACCATCCTTGCCAACGTCTCCACACCGACAGTCAAGTCAGTATCACCTAACTGTCCACAAAAGTCCCACCAATTGTATCTACATAGTTCACATTTCATAAGTTAAACAACAATTTGCATGTTACAGAAGTTTATAAGACCTGTTACCAAAATGAAAAAAATTGGGATGCTAGGTAAAATGTAAATAAAAACAGAATGCAAAGGTAGTTGGGCGTGGCTGCACATGGCAATGGCACTTCTGTGAAGTTTACCATTCAGACATCATTTTTTTCTTTTTTCCAGGGAAGGCCTTGTTCATTTTGTCAAACCACATTCTGCATGTATTCCAGCAGCATGGCTCCATAGGAAAAGAGCTGGGGTGCTTAAACGGGCCTGCAGTACCTCATTACACACATTATGAAAGCAAAAATACGAAAAACTCCCCAGACTGTTATGGCTCAGTCACACTAGAGGCAAAGTAGGATGGCAACCTCCTGGCAACAAGGAAAAATCAGTAAAAACCTATATTAAAGCAAGGTTACAGAGCGCAGTTAAATCTCCATCCTGCAGCAACTACATCACTATTTGTGGAGGAATTTCTGAATCTCTGTTTCTGTTGAGACTGTGAATATAAGGTGTGAATGTGAATTTCTGTTTAATGTAAATTTCAGTGAATGTAGACAGCAACATATTTGCAACGGACAGCAATGGATTTGCGATTTTTGCCGATTTATCACAGTTAATCCCTGCATTATCACAAACAGATTGCATGTATTTGTCAACTTGACCCCATTCAATCCCAAATTGATAGGAGATTGACTCTGTCTTATTGCCGTTTTATTGCCGCCTTGATTTTGGTCATGCCGCGGTCTCAAACCACCTGTTTTTGCTAGTGTGACTGTAGCATTAAACAGCTGAACTACTGTAATCAGCAAGAAGTGGCAAACTGTTTCCTCAACAAACATAAGGACAAACATGCCGCTATTCCAGCTTTCTTAAGAACATGTTGCTTGCATCAAATTCAAAATTTAGCAAGTTCAACAAACAACAAAAAATTCTCAGTTTCAACATTTGAGATGTTGTCTTTACACTATTTTCAACTAAATATAGGCTTTAAATGACTTTCAGATTGTGGCATTCTGTTTTTATTTACATTTTACTTAGTATCCATGCTTCGAAAGCATGCAAGCATTCTGTACCTCACATCATTTTTATTGTACTGATAGCCCTAAAAACGCAAATCTTACTATGTACTATACTACTCCTGCACCTTATTATTTTTCCACTTCATACAATTATCCATGTTGGATGAAGCTGTAAAATGCCAAATATTAACTATTTAATGTATTTAATTCAGTTTGATTTAGTTTATCTCATAAAGTTACCACCCAGATTAACATATAGCCACACAGTGAATGGGAAATTAAACTAGAAAAGAAAATCACGAAAGTAAAAAATAATCAATTAATATAAAGATTAATAGATTAATAAAATAATTAGGCTTTTAATGACCTAGTCCAATTTGCAGGTTCTTGCTAATCTAGCAGCTCTGTTTTTTAGGCGGTCTCCTCTGGGCGGAGTGTGCGTTAGTCCTAGGGCGACACTATCAGACCAGCAGTACCAGCAGCTCGCCCTGGACACACTGGAGGAACTGGACTGGTGCTTAGACCAGCTGGAGACCATTCAGACACACCGCTCTGTCAGCGAGATGGCCTCCAACAAGGTTTGTAAATGACACCGTACAAACCACAGCTACTAACATATCACTAGCCTGATATCAGCTCATCACAAATCTGCTGCCATGCAGTCGACCTTTTATATGTATCTGTTTTCAATATTTAGCTCAAGACATTACAATAATTTGATGCCATTTGATGTTTGCTGTAAATTAATAAACCCTTTAAAATATCTACTCTACACATGACTTGATGCCTCTGTGCTGATCTGTGCTGGAACTAACAATGAATCGGTTTTTCTTTTATCTTCTGACAGTAGTTTTACTGTTGCCTTAAACCTCTGGACTTACTCAAAAGCCTGAAATCCAAACAGGTCTTCTGTTTTGAATAATAACCCTCAGTTTTCTGAGAGAAGACGTCTCAAATTGACTCACACTGTCTTTGTGTTTTGTTCTCATTCTGCCACAGTTTAAGAGGATGCTGAACAGAGAGCTCTCTCACCTGTCAGAGATGAGTCGCTCTGGGAACCAGGTGTCTGAATACATCTCCAGCACCTTCCTGGGTGAGAGGGAGCAGAATGTGATTTCTGTCCACATCACATTTATGACCTTTGCCAAATTAAAAACTATAAATCCTCTGTGTGTGTTTGCCCAACAATCTGCAGACAAGCAGAACGAAGTGGAAATCCCATCTCCGACTCTGAAAGACAAGCCCATGAGTCACATCAGCGGAGTGAGGAAACTGTCTCACAGCTCCAGCCTCTCCAGCGCTTCCATGCCTCGCTTCGGCGTCAACACAGACCACGAGGATGAGCTTGCCAAGGTGCTGCTTTCTGTCTGCGTTATTCTCACTCACCATCAAACTTTGTTCAGTCTTGAGTTGTGCTGCAACAACACAAATCTCTGAAAATGAGATATTTTTCATGACTTGCATTGTTTTATTTACATTTAGGCTCATTTGTCCCTTCTACAGGATGAAAAAGATACACACATGTACCCTGTGTTTGATAGAAGCATAAGTAAACATAATTATAGTCCACATTACTGCACATTTTATGCAATCAAGAAAGTTTGGCCTGGTTTTTCCAGAAAGAAACTGCAATTACTGACTTGTTGCAACAAAAAAGTGCTCATATATTTATTAAGTTTATGTCTGTTCACATACCAGCAGGAATCCTTTTGTCAGCTTTCCAGTGCTTGACGCCTTGTTGTTTAATTCTATCCAGTCTTTAGCACCAGATTTTTGGAAGGTCCACAGTGGGGTGGAGGCTGTCTCTGACTCTGCTTGGTCATGCTGCAGCACATAAATCATATTAAAGTATGCTAGATACAAATATAAAGCTTTGTTGCTCTCACATTGTAATTAAGAACTGGACCAGGTGACAGATATTTTCTATACATCTGTGGACCCCCTACCACTAAGGCTGAACGGTCAAGGTTATGTTATGTTGAGAGACATCAAAGAAATGTCTGCTGTGTGATTAGTGTTCAAATGGTGCCAGAGCTCGACGATAGAAGCCTTAACAGTGGAAAACTGTAAGTCTGCTCATGTTTGGGATGCAAGATGATTTCAACTTTCAGTTGTTTGCTTAATGAAGTTGTGTTAGCAAACATTATCCAATTTAGCACAGACCTTAGAATTGATTTGAGCCACCCCTCATTTCTTTATTTATTTTGCTGGAAAAATGGTAAATAGGTGCAGTGATTCATTGAAACATGCACAAACATAAATGTAAATACAGTATATAAGGCAAGTTTGTAGTTTGTACAATTCTAACGAGCTTGAAAGTCAACATTTGGTATGACCACCTTTATTCTTCCACACAGCCTGAACTCTCTTAGGCAGCTTTCTTCTCATTTCTTTAAGTAGTCTTCAGGAATAGTTCTCCAGGCTTCTTGAAGGACATTCAAAGCTCTTCTTTGGATATTGGCTGCCTTTTGTTCTGTTCTCTGTCAAGATGATCCCACATTGCTTCAATAATGTTGAGGTCCGGGCTCTGGGGAGGCCAATCCATTAATGATAGTGTTCCATTGTGTGTTTTTTCTATCCAGGTATGCTTTTACTGTATTATCAGTGTGTTTGGGACCATTGTCATGCTGAAAAATGAAGCCTTTGCCAATCAGAATGAAAGCATTTCATAATAATGCCATCATTTTTACAAGATCTCCAGGACCACTGACTGAAATGCAGCCCCAAACCATGACAGAGCCTCCACCGTGCTTTACAGATGACTGTAGACACTCACTGTTGTACCTCTCCTGACCTCCTGCATACATACTGATGACAATTTGAACAAACAATTTCAAATCTGGATTCATCACTCCATAAGACCTGTTGCCACTCATAGCTCTTGTGTAATATGACATACCTCAGCCTTTTCTCCCTGTTTCCCTTTCTTAAGAATGGCTTCTTAACAGCCACCCTTCCACTGAGACCGTTTCTGATGAGGTTTCAGTGAACAGTAGATGGATCAGTTGAAGAGTCAGATGCATCTCTCAGGTTCTGTTTCAGGTCTTTGCTGGACTTTAATCCTATTTCTTAAGGACATAACTTTCAGATACTGTTCATCTGCTATAGATAGTTTTCAGCCCTGCCACTTCTTTTTTTGTCCTCCACTTGTCCAGTTTCATCACTTTTTTTAAGGGCACACTGCACACCATGCCAAGATATCCCAGGTTTTTGGCTAATAGCCCTTTGAGAATCACTTTGTTGGTGCAAACATACTATTTTATTCCTTTTTCTAGATTGATCTTGGAACAAATGACATGTTTTGGGAACAGGCTGCTAGTAACAAAGTGCCTAAAGATACAATTTAAAATTGGTTCTTTGCTAACTTGTCTGTTGGAGGGTAACTTGTAACTTGTGCTAGTGTTGTGTATAGACACAACACTGGCTCATCCCTTGAGTTAGGTGCCTTTTTATGCTTGAATGATTCATAGGTCAGTTTTAAGTGGCCTAACAAACATTCCTCTGAAAATGGTCAGGTACAAGAAGTGGACTGAAAATGAGTGAAAAAGCAGCCAATGTCCAAAGAAAAACTTTGAAAGACCCTCAGAAAGCCTGGAGAACTATTGCTCAAGAGCACTTTAAAATTACAAGAAAGTCTGGCACCTTAGAAGAGAGAGAGAAGTCCAATAGTCATTCTGCTTTTAGCTCTGCTTTGTTCTCCAGTTATTTGCTGTAGAATAGTTAACATATATGAATCAATTTTTACTCAAAACAATTAACGTGATAAGCGAGCTTTTCCTCGTTTCATAAATGTTGGTAAAACAAACTTTTTGATCAGAAAAGCTTTAAAACGAAATGGTGATAAATTGTCACCTACACCGATAATTTAATATAATTAAACCTTACTCTTCTTCAGTTTGTCTTAAATAATTACCAGGTAAAGATTTCTACATAAGACCAGGAGCTGATAGATCTTTCTAATTCTGAAGTTAACAATTATTGTAGCTTTTCTGAGTCTGATTATATGTAATTGAAGTAAACTCAGTTGTGTAACAGATACATATTGTTGATCAGTTCTTATATAGTCTTCAACATTCAGTTCTGCTACATATTTGAACACCTTGTGTCCCTCTGAGTACCCAGTAGAATCTGGAGACTTTAATAAGGCCTGCTCAAGGTTTTGATGAAGCATTTTTAAATCAGTATGATTTTCAAAATATTTCTTGTTCTTAAGAATTCACATTACTTTGTGTGTTGAAACAGGAGCTGGAGGATCTGGACAAGTGGAGTTTTAACATATTCAGAGTAGCAGAGTTCTCCAACAACAGACCTCTCAGCTGCATCATGTATGCCATCTTCCAGGTAAAAAAAAAAAAAAATCGTATGTATGTGAAGTGTTTGTGTCTGTGCTTATGTACACAGTGTACTCCCATTTTTTCTGTCTCACTCGTCCTCAGGAGCGAGAGCTGTTGAAGACATTTCGTATCCCAATCGACACCTTTGTCACTTACGTGATGACCCTGGAGGACCATTACCATGGAAACGTAGCGTACCACAACAGCCTCCATGCTGCAGATGTCACCCAGTCCACACATGTTCTTCTCTCCACACCTGCTCTTGATGTAGGTCAACACACACACACACACACACACACACACACACTTGTGCTCTTTGTTCACACATAAGGAGACGGCCGTAAACAAAAGGTGAAGAGAATACAAAATCAAAACAAAGAAAGACAAACATCATCTTAACTCAAACATCTGGGTACTTTCATGGAAACTGAACATGATTTAACCCTCTGCCTTATAGTGCTGCAAAATATATCAAACAACTGATTTTTTTTCTCAAACAAACTGGCCTATTTAAATAAATGTGTGGTGCTGTAACACATGATATAATAAAATACATTTTATTCATGTCTCAACAGAAAAAAGTACAACCCGAATTCCGGAAAAGTTGGGATGTTCTTTAAATTTGAACAAAATGAAAACCAAAGGACTTCCAAATCACATGAGCCAATATTTTATTCACAGCAGAACATAGATAACATGACAAATGTTGAAACTGGGAAATTGTACACCTTTGTCCACTAAATGAGCTCATTTCAAATTTGATGCCTGCTACAGGTCCCAAAAAAGTTGGCACGGGGGCAACAAATGGCTGAAAAAGCAAGAAAGTCCAAAAAGATTCAACTGGGAGAACATCTAGAAATTAATTAAGTTAATTGATATCAGGGCTGTAACATGATTAACTATAAAAGGGATGTCATAGCGAGGCAGAGTCTCTCAGAAGTATAGATGGGCAGAGGCTGTCCAATCTGTGAAAGAGTGCATAAAAGATTGTGGAATTCTACAAAAACAATGTTCCTCAACGTCAAATTGCAAAGACTTTGCAACTCTCATCATCTACAGTGCATAACATCATCAAAAGATTCAGAGAAACTGGAGATATCTCTGTCCGTAAGGGACAAGGCCAAAGACCTTTATTGGATGCCCGT